>JAVQJZ010069606.1:0-10237 GCA_036025355.1 Leiopotherapon unicolor | reverse complement strand
GGAGGATTCGTGTATAAAAGTGCATACATGCACTACATACATTACATACTCATCTGCTTTTAGGTACGACTAATTTACAGTTCACCACCTGCACAGCATCAAACACGTGGACAGAAACACAAAAACAAATATGTTGTTTTGCATCTGACCCCTGTTTGTGGTCATGTTAGTAATGTTGATAAAACTAGTACAATGGACAGTGTGTATATATACAGTGTGTATATAAATGTCATTTCCAGGGGACAGGCTTGGTAAAGAATAGCAGAAGTGTGCCACATTTCTCGGCATGAAAATGCACTGTATATGCAACAGGTGTGTTTGAATCAGATTCACCATTAGAATACTTTTGTAAAAAAAAAAAAGAAAATATAATTCAGTTTGAACATGCTCAGCCTTCCTAGAAACGGTAATCTCCTCTTTGCCTCTTTGCATCTGAATCTGCTGCTCTGTTAGTTTCTATACATAAAGGAGAGGTTTGTCCTGCATATCAAACCCTTGTCCATGCTTACAGGTGTCCCCTTTCCTCACACAAACAAAAACAGTCAGACGTGCTTTACAGAGGCGCTGGTGATACTGAGCACACATTGAATTCCGTTGAATCTATGCGGTGGAGCCGGGGTGGTGTATCATCCAATATATGACAGCTGGATAATCAATAGCCACAGGGGATGGCTCTTACAGTACACACACATGCACACGGCCCTCCTTCTTTAATGCTGCCATATTAACATTGATTCCACATGTGTTTTCAGGTCATATCAGGAAGGCTGGCACCAGACTCACTTTGACTGCTTCGTGTGTGGAAGCTATTTCCAGCAAGACCTATTTAAGAGAGACAGGGGCCCCCAGAGGGAACGCTTACACTTCTGCTGACACTGTGATACTGTGTGACTCCTGGCTCTGATATTGAGGCTATTATGCTCTGCCTTGGCCCCACGCACTATTTATATGTCTTTTATGTGTAATGAAAAAAAGCGACAGTGCAGGAAATGGATATTCTCACTACTGAATGTGTGATTCTTAGATGTGAAGTGGCCTCTTACTGGAGGTCATATGGATTGTGGTGGCAAACTATGATAATCTAATCTTATTAATTTCAATTATTGTTCATTTTAATTCATAGCTTAAAATGCATTTCTTTATGAAACACAATATTGCTGTTGGGGTTGGGCATCAAGGATCGACTCGATTGGAAACAGGACTAACTTTCCGATTTTCCTGGAATTGTTTTTTCATTTCAATTCCCAGTTTTCGATATCTAGTGTGCGGTAGCGGTCCTAAGTGTGGCCTCTCTTTAATGATAATAATGACAAGTCGGCTCAGTGCAACACTTAAAACATTATATCTTAAAAGAATCGTAATCGAGAATTATTAGGGACCGGAATCGAAACGAGGAATCGGAATCGTAGTCAGCCTGTATTATAAGAAAGAAATATGTATTCTGAAAGTGTGTTCATGTGATTTGAGGTTAAACTACACTAACATCAGGCAGAAATCGCTGGCTCCTGTGAAGGCTGATCTCATGTATCACTGCTCATAGATCCTCAGAGATATTTATACTCATCCCTGATCCATGGAGCACAAATATTAGCTGTTTGTGGACGGCCTTCATCATGGTAGACTATACAGACTTCTGGTTCAAGCGAGGAGTTAGGAAATATCAAATAAGAGACTTGTGATGTTCGCTGTGTGTGTGTGGTGTGGGTGTGTCGCTGCCTCTCATCACTCTCCTGCCTCCTGATTACCTTCACACCTGCCACCTATCAGCTCATCAGCTTTGCAGTATTTCAGCGCTGACTCTTCACCCATTCAGCCTCAGACTGTCGACTTATCTACCGTGCTAGTATCATGCCTCCAACCTCTTCTGTGTGGTGGATTCTGAGAAACATTCCTCCTGGTTGATCCTAGTGGAGTTCTCACTGTTTTCTCTCTTGTGTCTCAGCATTGCCTGATAATCCTGCAGCTCCGCAGCCAGCCATGCTCGCACATTTCCCTCTGTTCCTGCACAGCCTCGTGTCACCTATTGAGAATTTTTATCGTGAGGAAATGAGTGGTTTTGACTACTGTTTAACATCAGAAAAACTAAGGAGCTGCTCTGATTTTAGGAAAAAAAGAGACACACACACACCCTGTATGCATCAGTGGAGCAGGAGAACAGTTTGGGTTCCTGTGAATCAGTATCACAGAGAACCTGTCATGGACATCACACATCCCCACCCTGATAAAGAAAGCTCAGAAATGAGCAAACTTCTTAAACAAACTTCAGAAGGCTAAAGGTCAAGGGCATTCAAATGTGATGCTTATTATAATTAGTGATAAATGTGAAATCTAAAGTGCAAAATTGTGTTGATCGTTGAGGAGTAATGACTAATTGTGTCTAATAACTGATTTTCACTTACATTAAATTCACCACAGGGCTCCACCCTTGAGAAAGGAGAAGTGATTGAACCGGTTAATGAAGGTTGCTATGGAGTTTTTTACTCATGTACGGAGACTATAATATTTAACGTAAACACAAAGTGATCAAGGTCTTTTTTTAATTAAGTGTTTACTGAAGCACTCCCTACACACAAAGCTAATAACTATTAGACACATGTAAATACATAAAAAATAGAAATAAATTCAAAGACTACAGCCATGAACAATTAATTAATTAATGATCTCCGTTTAATACTGGCTGACACAGTGAGCAAGATGTACTGAGACTTGTGGAAAGACAGGAGACTACTAAATTGATAAAACTAACACAGACCAGATCAGCAGAGAGGGTGCTGGGAAAGACAAATGAAGTACAATTCCACTTATGATTATACTGAAGGGAGAGCTCGCATCTGGCCTAACGCTGAATTATTTTAGTAATCTATAGCATCAACCCCAAAAGGAAAAGTAATATTTTCCCATGTGATTCCAATGTACAAAGTAGGAGTTGCTGTGCAGGAGAAGCATAAGCGGGCCAGCTCTCAAGCTTTCATGGATGTGTTCCCCTGATGGAGATCCCGCTGATCTGTGGCCAGCCACCACTTCACCCAAGACATGAGCAATGATCTGGAGATGAGTGTTCTGGGGAAGAAACAAGAGAGAAAGAGTTCTCCTCTTGTCTGTAAAAAAAAAAAAAACACTCTTTTGTAAAAGATGATTTATTTCATGTACATGCAAATTTGACTAAAAGTCATTTTTAAATAAACCTTTCAGGCATAATAAATGTACAGTTAATTATTCTAAAGTTCAATGAAAAAGCTTCATAACTACTAGTAAGTCTGCCATTGCTGAACAGTCCAGCCCATTGAATATATCTGAAACGAACTTCTTCAACTGGTGAAGCAAACAAATGTACACAACATGGAAAAATTACTGCCATTCTTATTTTCATTAACAAGACCACGCCATTTGTAAGATGAAAGTAATTTTATTTAGATTAGCTGAGGGACGTAAAGGGGTCAAGAAGAGGGATGTTAAGGGGGGGAGGTCAAGGGAAGGGATGTAAGAGGGGTTGAGAAGAGTAATGCAAGGAAAAAGAGGGGGGTCGAGAAGAGGGATGAAATGAGAGAGATGAAGGGGTCGAAGGCGATCAAGACTCTTGTTGGGGGTACGTCTCTAATCAGCAGTCTTCTACTGGATCAACTGTTGGTTTTGGATTGTAAGCCTGGGATGACCAGCGGGCTAGAACTTTGATCATGTGGTCTGGTATCGCTCATGGAGATAGGCAGAGGAGGAGGTTGTGAATTCTGAGCATCTTAAGAAACTGAAGAATGCAAGAAGAAACCTTGACTCCAAGGTCAAGTCAATGGAAGGAGATGTGTATCTGGCATGAAGGACTGTCTGTGGAGGGAAATGGTAGGTTGAGCTGGGTATGAAAGTTTCTGAAGCAACACCACCCGGAATAGTATTAGGTTTTTTAATGCAAGGCTGTTAACGATGGCTTGATGAGATAGGATGACCAGGTGGTGGAGCTCAGGGTTCAGGTGAAGATGGTTGCTGAAAATGGTGGGCCTGGTGTCAGGTGAGGTTCCGAGTCTCCTGCCAAGGTCCAGAATTTCTGTTTTCTGGAGAAAGGGGGACACCTAGATGAAGGAAGGCAGACTTAAGGGATCCAGTAGAGTGCTTCTAAGAGGGAATCGCAGATTTTCGGGCTACTTTTGCACCCAAAGGTAAGGTGAACAGCGAAATAATAGGAGCCTTTCCAGAATATGGCAAAGAACCTCCAGAATTCTGGATGAACAGGCATGACTTTAAGGCACTGGTGATGTCGGGTTTGGCTAGCCAGGTGCAGTAAGACGGATGAGGTTGGTGGCGGCGGTTATTGTAGCATAGTGCATAGACAAATCTGGACTGGGAATGTGGCTGTTGATGCTTGGTGTGGTGGAACCACACAGACGATTGAAGGTTATGGCAAGTGAAAGATGATTCGGGGAAGACTTCAATTCCTGGATGGAAACCAAAGCCGTGAATGAGGAAGTAAACAAACTCTTGGTCAGAATAGTCTCCGTGGTAGGTTGGATTGTGGGGGCAGCTAGACCTGGCGTGAGCGTCACTGCAGAAAGAGCAGTTGTGGAGGAAACGGCAACTGGAAGCTTTGCAGCCCAAGTCGTTGAATTTATTACAAATTATTCTGCCAGCTTGGTAGAGGACCGTCTGTCCCCTTCTTTCTACGCCTTTGGCAAATGAGCCATGTGTTGTTGGTGGCGTAAAGGCTGGTAGGGGGGTGGGGATTTGGGGATGATGGGCTTTGGAGGTGCAGTGGGACCAAGCCTTGAAAGCGCGGATGGGGTGTGTGGAGGTGGGGCGAGGGGGCGGGGTAAAGGGGCTGTGATGATGCACTTGGTTGCAAGCCACAGGTGCCGCCAAACCGCAGGGCCAGTTCTAATATGATTGAAAGATGGTGTCACAAAAAAGGGGGAAGGCGAAGGCGAATTCGAGAGGTGTGAGAACCTTGGAGAATGAGGGGGGCTTGGGCTGGGCTGTGATCTGCGGTTGGTGTGGTCTTGTTCCTGAACCTCACATATATTAACTATATATGTGGACTGTGACATAACTTTGACACTCATAGTCTTATAGTTTGAAAATACAAACTTTTTCCCCTCCCCACTTGGCCTGTTTCCCTTTTTGAAGACTGGCGAGCTCTGAAAGTTAATGAACTATTGAGAGGACTGAGATGGACGGGGGGGACAAACAGCAGCCAATCTTTCTTCATTCTTCATTTTCTTTTGGTGTTTTCTCAGCGTGGTGGACATATTGCCTTGCTTGATTGCATTGTCACAAGCCCCAAGAGGAGTTGTTAACTCTTTGCAAGAACGAGCTCCCGGGCCCTCTGGGGTGTGGAGGAGCCGGGGTGGGGGAACATTAAGAAATGCTGAGGGAGGCAGAAACACTCAAGGACTGAAAACACAGAGAGGAAAAGAAACCAAGGCTTTAACTGTGTGTGTGTGACCATGAATATTCAAGTGAGTGTGTATGAGAAAAAGAGAAGACAGAGTGTTTCTGTGGTTTTATTACTACTACTACAGCGTCTGTTTGAAATAGACAGATAGACAGACAGGCACAGACTCTTTCCATTTATACTTAAGATCATAACATGAAGTCAAATAATGTATTGTGTCAGATTAACTGTTCTGCAGACCAACCTCTCCGTTAAAGTCTGATTTGCCATCTGTTGTTAAAACTCACGTGTATGCCTCAAACAGTGGGTCTGAAATCGTGGAAGCTCTCCAACTCTGCAGGATGGCTCATTCAAAAAACGTCATACTCAACACTGCACTTCCTTGTGGCCTCTAGACAACTGCCAAGTGTTGAGGCGATCAGATGAATGGTTGTTGAGATTACTGAGGCACAGACAGACAGACAAAGACAGCTGTCTTTCATTTATAGTAAGTTTGGACAGTTGTGTGAAGCTGGGTCAGGGCTGACTTGAAATTGAATTGCTCAGATGCATCACGTGTATTTTCAGTCTTGCCGTAGTTTTGGCAAATGGGCTGTTATTGGATGTTCAGTTCGACAATCAAACTAATTCTTGATGTTCCTGATTAAACCGTACACAGTGAGCATAAAAGATATGTGGTTAAGTCATGTGGATCATGCTTACTTTGCACACACCACCTCTGAGGTATACAGCTGATATCTGAAAGATAAGTGAGATAAGCAATGTTTTCATCACTCATTTAAAAGGCTAGTTGAATCTGACCAAATGTAAGCATACGTAGTAGATCCAGAACAGTCCTTGTCTAAAAAGCAGCTGCAGCCTCACATTGGCCTCAGCTTTGAAACAGGTTTGAAACTTCCAACCAGAGGTGGCAGTGAGATGCTGCTTTTCAGTCTGGTGTTAAGTTACTCAATAATTCCAACTCCAAGTCCAAGTGTGGCCATTCTGAACCACCATAAACACTTTTCCTTCAGTGTCAGATGACCCTTTTGGTAGGAAGAGTAAGAGTGTGCGTTTATGTGTGTGTGTTTGGAGGGCAATGGCACTGAAATTGATCATCTGCCATTTATCAAGTAACAGGGGACTCAATATAAGTTTTCCCCCATGATAGAGTTGGAAGATGAATTGCATGCAGTCAGCCTGGCTTAGAGGGACTGCTTGATAAACACATCCTCGGTTTGCACACACAGCCACACACACACACACACACACACACACACACACATCGCATTATCTAAGGGCATTAGTCTAATGCCTGGAGCTGTTCTCCTTCATAGGACTTGGATACTTGGATACTTCATAGGAGTATCCAAGTTGTGAAGGTCTCGTCTGGACTGCTATAGTGGGTGATGGTGGAAGCAGAAGTACCAAGCATGGCGGCTACAGCTGCACGACACAAGGCCGAACAGACACACCTTACACCTCACACTCCTACACACACACATTTACATACTAGGGTGTCTGGTCATGCAGTGCTAATGTGGCCCTGCAGGATGCTGTAATCAGTGTTAGGGCTGCGGAGCGTGTCAAAACACTGCGGAGTGAAATCTCAATCGTGGGACAGGACCTGATGGGGGGCGGGGACAGTGTGAGAGAATGGGACAGCGGTGGCGCTGTGGAAACAAAAAGGCAGGGACTGAAGCAGAGCGTAAGATTTAAGTGTTACAGCTGGGTGAGGGGTCAGCTATGAATGAACAGCAGCAAATCGTTGTTGCTGCACCCCCGAGACGCTGCAGCAGCAGCAAATCAAACAGGAAAGTCTTTATTCTGCGGGTATAAAAGGGAGGATGAAACAGCAGGGCTATTGGATGACAATAAATATCTGTTCTTTACTGTCTCTGCCTGTTCCCCTTGGTTCGGGTCAATAACAGTGTTTAGTATCAGTGACCTGGATCCATTATCCTGCCGGGGCCAAAGAGTATGCAGCTCCAAGATGTAAAGCATTATTGTCTCCTTCTGTTTCATCTCCCACCACACACTCTGGTGGGATAGAGAGCGACAGCTGAGGCCTTCCTGTGGCCACAGCCTGCTCCGTGTGAAGTATGGGGTTGGACCGATGTGTCACTGTGCCGATACTGACTGATACTTTGATTGTGGATATTAAAGGTGACACATGCTCATTTTTAGGTCCATGCTTTTACTTTGGGAGTCTATAAGAAAATGTTATTATGCATTAATGTTCAAAAATACTTTTTCCTTATATTGTCTATCTGTCCCAACCCCTTGATTAAAACTCTCCATTGTAGTGACTGTGTCTTTTAAGGCCCCCTTCATATAGGTCTAGTCAGCTCTCATTGGTCAGTTGCCTCAGGTCTGAGCTGGCACTGCTGACCAACTCCAAACACAGGTAGTGTCCCGGACAGGGGCAATGGTCCAATAGTTTTTTAGATTTGGAGGGTTCCTGGCTGTGAGTAATGACCCAGATGAATCTTTAGAAGCAGCCTAGTTCTCTATCTCCTTTAGTGGTGGTACACTGCAACCTTTACAAAAGTAAAGGAGATAATTCTCTCCTAGAATTCCTTGTGCCTGAAACATTTCAAGATATGCACCATTTGGCCATTAACAACAACAAATCAGCATATAAACCATAACACCAAAGTCTCTTTCTTTTAATTCAACATGTTGGATTATATGTACAGCAGCAGATTTGCAGGTTCGTTATGTTTAGTTTCATATCTTACAATTTTTATCTTACTAATCCTACCAATTCATAACAATTGGCAACCATTCTCAGTGTGACAGCCATTTTGTTTTACTTACTGAAGTAATGTTTTTCTCCACGTTGTCCTCATTTATATAACCTACATGAAATAACACGGTACCAATGCTGAACATTGTAGTTTGACCACTGCAGACCCACCTCACACACCCAGCCTGTTGTGAGTGAAGTTGGATTCTCTTGTTGTCTCCCTTATGAAAGACCTTCTGATCTCTCCTCCTTTGCAGAAAATTGTCAATCAAGTTGAACTGGTGCATGGGCGGGCGCTTGACACCTCTTTGCACCTGTATCTGAGATATTTATGATTCACTGTTGTACAGTGGGAAGAAGCGGAGAAGGATTGTTGCACCATTAAAACATGCTGGATCAACGTCGGCTGGTGGATCATGCATAATGAATAAGGTGTGTATTTTTGTGATAAATACATATTATACTGAATGTATTCCCCCAAATTCATAAATACAAAGTGCTTCGTGGCCGTCGGTGTTTCACTGTAACGCCCTGCTCATATAAAGCATCTTATTTTCATGCCACAGCTCATGGATTTGCCTCATGCCTGCAGTTATAAGGAAAAACAAACTAAAGGCCTACTGCACTGAAAATACTTCTTAACACCTGCTTTCTGCTCTGTTGAAATGCCACCCACTATCAATCTTTTTCTCTCCTCTGTCGCACATCTGCCATTTCTCTTTCAGTGCAACGTCACAACCATGTGGCACATACATGCAGCTGAATATGTAAGCACTCAGAGAAAGGAACTGTTAGGAGATGAGCTTTTCAGTTTCACAGTTTGTTTTACCTGGAAATGTTGCTCTCTGTGACAGTGGTCATCCTGACACCTGCCTAGTAACAGCTCAGATGGTTTCTCATACTGTGAGGAGAGTCTGGTGGCTCCGGGAACATCACATCTAATACAAGCTTCATCAGGGCACTCAGATGATAAAACAATAAAACAAAGCAGATTTAGTTTTTGTATGTTATACTGTCCTTTCTTTATCAGGACCAACTATCTAGAAATGCAGATGTATTGCACATCAATGACATTTCCTGTCATCAGGAATCATTAGTGTTTACACTAAAATAGATGTGTGATCAGATGCTTCCGATGCCACTTCAACAAGTGCTGTGAGAGGCTGGATCGTAGTTGGTGGTACACTTGAATGTAATGTTGTTCACACTGTGCATTTCAAAACCAGGCGTATACTGGGTCAGACATACAAATATTTATCTCCTTTAATTTGCTCTCTGTAAGGACCACTCACTGTTGGTGTAGCCTGAGAAGTATTGTCACAAGTCCATTTTACTGTTTATAATAATTTTAATAGGCTTTTATGTGAATTATCTTGGACACTGAAAAATACATGACATTAATTGTAATTTTATTGTCATATACTGAGTGTGGAGGAGTGAACTTTGAGTGTATCTTATTTTGTGACATAGTTGTAAATTCATCTTGTAAAACTTGTGAAAGCTTGTAAAAAGCTCCCAGTGCGAAAACCTATATTTTCCAAGAGAGACTGTTTGTGATGCAGTGCAGGACTGCGTGACGTGGCAGCAGGAGAGATGTTGGGCCACTGACAGTGTTCGTATATGTAGCTGTATATATGTATATGTATGTTTGTATATAGTGTATATGTTTGTTACAGTGCTTCTGCCATGGAACTGGAGTACTGTGTCAATAATACATTACAAAACATAGCCAAACAAAGGAAATACTCTTTCTGAAATTCAGTTTGACCAATTCATGTGTACCTTCAGGGCATGTTTATAAAGTAACATTAAATTTGCATTCAGCAGCAACACACACACTGGAGAGGATGCCAGAGCAGGAAAGGCTTTCATGAAACAACAAAGCCTACTGAGGAAGTGTTATTTTTCACAAAAAGCAACATGAAAGAACTGTTATAGAAATCCAACCCACTACCTTGCTTTTTTTAATTGGCTTCATACGAGACATCACATTCACACAGTTTGTCTCGGACATTCTCATTCTTTATCTCAATATCGCAAACTCTCATTACTGTTGTGGTGTTTAGGCCTACAGTCGAAGCTGGACACATTCACCATGCAACATAATAGCACAAAGTTAAACAGACTAACCT
>JAVQJZ010069487.1:0-17507 GCA_036025355.1 Leiopotherapon unicolor | reverse complement strand
AAGTCAAAAAGATATCAAAGAGAAGAGGGAAAATTCCTTTGTCCTTCTGTTGGATTTTCTGTTTTCCACCCATGTCAGTGTGATGTCAGCAAAACTAGAAAAATATTGGCACTTTCATTACGGGAAGAATCGCTGCATTAATGCATTTCTAAGACTATATTGACATTAAGAGCCTTTCGTGTGCTAATAAAGCCCTCAGGCTCAGGAGTTTAGCATTCTGTTAAACTAAACAGTAGTCAGGCATGCTCCGTAAACATATTAAACACAAGAAGTAACACATTCTGGCAAGACAGTAAATAATGATTAGTTTTGTTTTGTTTTTTTATCTGTCTATGTGGTGTGTGTGAGTGTGGTGTGTGTGAGTGTGGTGTGTGAGTGTATGTCAGTGCCCAGCAGGGAAAAGTGTTGAGCCTCAAAGCCCAGCATGAGGCCTTTGGTGAGTGACTTATCTCTGCGTAGCTGATCAATAATTAACCATGGGACACGCTCTAATGAGGATGATAATACACTGTTAGTAAGATAACACCTCAGCGAGAGGTACAGGACCACTTCTCTTCATTTAGATCCACTCATCACCCTATTAGTATTTGTCACTTGGTTGATTAACATACCTGTCCACTGCCTGGCCCAGTTTACTGCTGTTACTCTCCCCTCCCCTTCTTTTGTCCTTTCTGTGCACCTGATTTTTCGAAATTTAAATATCCCTTCCTTGACTTTGACTAGCCAACTACCCTACTCCAGCTCCTCTCTCTCTCTCTCTCTCTCTCTCTCTCTCCTCGATGCAACCTGCTGTAATGGCGCTGGCAGCCCTCCCCTGTAGCACATCAATACATCTCCAGATGCTGTATGACACAAGCGGTAAGGACCATTTCTGAGACCATCCATCAGGGGGAGGACGAGCCCCTGCCCATCCCTCGCTACTTGTCTCCTCCGCCTCCTCCCACAATCCACATCCAGCAGACAGGGTTTAATAGGGCCCATTAATCAGGGGGCTCGTCTAGAAAAGACCAGACTGTAATTCAGAAAGGAGAGGCCGATCCTTGAGGACGTCTACATCCTCGGGAATGAGAAAACGCCGTCTCAGTGCGCCGCGCATGCCTCAGCACATTTGGACACGGACATGGCTGGACAGCTCGACGCATCCTAACGCACCGTATAATAGTTTAATGTAAAAAAAAACCCATTCCCTTTGTGTCTCTGATTACATTACCTAATTCACGCATTGATCTTAGAAGTCCAGCAGTGGCAGGTGATAAATGTCTGGTGGCTGTGAAATTAATGATGGCTAGCAGAAGGCAGGTACTGATAACTGAGACCAGTCTGCCTGAGCCTTCTCCTGCCTTTCAATGCCAAGTCTCCTGGGGCCCATTAGAACCACGGAGAAAGAGAGATCACTCCTTCAGAGCAACTTCCATCAATAAATACAGAGATGTTATGGACCAATATTTGTAGCAAAAGTGAGAATGCATCAGTTGTATGTATCCCGACATGCACAACATACAGACACTTCATACAGAAATGCGAGACAAACGCGCATACACACACACACACACACACACACACACACACACAACTTGAGTTCATCTCGAGTGAAAATAATCTTCCTCCGAATTGCTACGAAGCCAGGACCTCTGTTTTCTGAAGATACCTCAGGCTTTTCCAGTGCCATCTGCTACACCAATACCTTCTCATAATGGAGCTTACTGAGGGCCAGTTGGCAACAAATCTGAGTACAGCAAGACTCGAGAGATGACTGGCAAGAGAAAAACGCAGAAAATCTGCCAAGTTTCGGCTAACATAAAATCTGTTCCCTTGAAAGATAAAGACTCTCTGTTTAAGGAAATTCTAACTTAGACATTCTTCCCTGTCTATGCAGGTGCACTGGGTCATTTTCCAAAGATTTATCCTTCTAGACAGTGTGCTATTTCCAGTTTGTAACATTTGCCAGTGGTCATATTTTGCTGGTGAAAACCTGAACAGCTAGATTACCTGAAAGACTTCCCCTTCCACACAGGCCCCAGGCAGGACACAAAATGGCAGAAATAATAGAAAACTTGAGTTTATTTCTATGTTTCCTCTTGGTGTGTCACGCCCTGCACTTCATTACACAAAAAGCAGACGTGAATGAAGTCATGGCAATGAATCAGGAAGACAGAAATTAATTTAGAGACCATCGCTTTCAACCAAATATTATTAGCAGAGTGCCTCAGACCAATCCACATGTGTTTCCATATCATACATAAACAACAACAACAATGGGATACATCTGTCAGGCAGTTCAGTCCCCAGAGGAGATGCTTATAAAGACAGACGGTTAGGCCATCAATAATTAAAACAGATGTAATTCCCATTAGCCATGGGAGTAGGCATATAAATAGTTAATGTGCTCCTTGTGTCCCTCCCCCCTCTCCTCACATCTCCTCTCATTCCCTCTCTCCTCATGGCCTTCTCCTCCTCTCATCTTTCATCTCCATCCTTCTTCTTTCCCTCCTCTGCTCCTCGTGGTTTCTCGTCTCCGAGCCTCCCCCACCTCAGAGAGCGGTGCGAAGGCAGCAGGCTCCCACGCAGACACACACACGCACGCACGCACGCACGCACGCCATCATACTGATTATAATGGTCCCACTGGGGAGGTTGGATAGGATGAGGAAGGAGAAAGAGGGCAATGAGCGGAACCTAGCGGGAACGGAGGCCACAATTTACGACCGGGCGTCACGGGACTGGTTAGCTAGAGTGGGAGGCACTTCATCTCGACAACGATGAAAAACAGGCCGCTCTCATGCTTACAACTTAATAGAAAAAAAAAAAACGAAACTTGTTTGCTATAAAAAGAAAGTAAGGAATTTAACAGCAGAAAGGTCACAAGAGGTCAGACGAGGGGGGGACTCACTATTGGCTACTTGGAAGAAACAAGAGAAGTGCAACGCAAGAAAAAAAAAACGTGACGAGTGGTTTGAGTTGCAGAAGAGTTTCTGTACTTGTGCCTGATGAATAACATAGACAGGATGTAGAGTGGGAGGCTGGAATTGAAACAGCCGTCTACTGATGTCGCCCCATCACTCACCAGATGCTCCTCATTTATCTAGACTCTCCCCCTTCATCCAACCCCTCCATCCATCCATCCTCCCCGCTGCTGGCGCGTCTCCCCTGTTGAAAGAGCCGCCTGTGAAACTGCAGCGCTATCGCAGAGCCAACCGAACAGCCACTGTCCATCCATCTCCTTGGTGACACAGGGCCTAACGCGCTGGTTCTCCACCAGCCGCGCAGACAGGCCTCGGGCAACGGCAACCGAAGAGAAGGCCAAAGAGATTCACGGAGAACACAACAGCCTCTCAGACCACAAAAAATGACATTATCGCCACTGGCAACATGCACAAATTGCTCCGACAGCTATTATAAATCTCATCATGATCTTGTAGCGAGATCAGAAGTGATTCTAAACAGCCAGACTGACAGTGGTTAGCACTTAAATCCCCTATACAGTCATTTGTAGCTCTGTACGGAGCACTCATATTCACATATTGGACTCATGTCAAGGTTTCTTGACATGTACTTTACTGCTGACATGCTACAAGCTGTAGCAGCTGTGTGCTGGCACTACTATGTCTTAAGTGAAAAACTCCAGATTTAATTTGTCTGACCTACATAGCCAACAGCAGGAGCACGCCAATCCACGCCGTTAATCAACCTCACATCACAGGGTTCCACGGCATCTGTCTGAGACAAGGTCCCTTGAATTATAATCTGTGCTCTCCAGTCACTTTCGTGTGCTGTTTGTATATTCAAAGTGAAGCATGGCTCATCGAAAAACCACCCATTGAGTTTGGGTCTAAGATTATCAAAACGCGTAGGGTGAAGCAGCAAAATGATAAATGTTTAGACGGCCATACAGAATGCTGCAGGGCAGAGCTGCGGTTACGTTTGACCACTAACAAATAGAGACAAGGCATGCTGTCAGCTGTTGATGGATAAGCTACTGTATGGTACAAGAAAGAGCCAGTCAGGTTCTGAGCTTAGTTTTATTTGAGTTTGATCGAAATGGCAGTGAAAAAAAAAACAGAAAGAGAATGATAAAACAGGGGAAATATCATCAAACAAAGAAAAGCAAAGAAAAAAAACCACCTGAAGAAAAGAACGCACTGTCTGCAGAAAATCTTCACCTACACACACTCAACTTCTCACAGTCTTTATGTGGATGTGTCTGTGGATCTGTCTTACCGCAGTAAGTGGTCATATGGCTTGATGGAGACAAACACTCCCTCATGACTCCGGAGGTTGCATTTCAGCCAACAAGTGCAACTTGGAATAAAACATGAGATGGGACAGCACTTTTGGGAATCATGACACAGGGATGCCATGAAACACAAGAGAGGAGAATTTTCCTTAAATTCTATGATTTTCCACAGTTATGTCAGGCTGAGGGTTTCATAACATCATTGTACTGTTGAGTGCAACCTGAAACATCCCCAAAGCCAGCTTGATGTTTCTCTCCCCCCCTCCGCTCTTCTGCTTTTGCCACCAGAAGTCGCTTTCTGCTGTCTGGGGCCAAAATTTCTCCCACTGAGAGGGAGGTGGTGGTGGCTGTGGTGGTGGTGGTGGTGGTGAGGGACTGGCAACACTCTAAACAACACAGAAAGTCATTCATCATCTCTCAAAGGAGTGAGCACTACATCAATCTGTCTGTCAGCAGCCCTCCACACCAATACGCCTCTGCCTGCCTCCGTACATTCCACACCAGATCTCAGCGCTCCGCGGCTTTAACTCTCAGCGTATGGCAGCACTCATTACATCGCAGAGGAGCTTTGAAATATAAGCACGGCAATAACTAGAATCCCCCTTGTTCTAGTAAGCAGTAAAAAATGAGCATGTCGGTTACGCAATCCAGACACTAGTTGGCCTCTTGACGGAGTTCTTGTATTCAACTTGGGAGCTCGTAATCGCGCATTTCTTAATTTGAAAAATTGCAATACAGACCTTGCTGTGTTGAACTTTTTTTTAATTTATTCAATTAAATACCAACAGGGATGTGGTTTAATTTTATAACACTCTCATGGTCCATTTAGATTAAATGAGAAATTATACCAAGATAGATAGATGGTAAAAAAAATTACTTCAGAGCAAAATGCAACAGCATGCAGGCTACAGGGGAACTGCTGATCTCTGTTTTTCTGGTTTTCTTCTTCTGTTTTTTTCCCCCTGCAGGACACTCCGTATTGGGGCTACAGATTAGGAGCTAAATGAACCAGGACAACAAGTGGAGAGAGCAAGCTGCCCAGGGATTGGGTGTCCCAGGGGTATTGGATTTGTGCAGGAGAAGCTAGAGGTCTGGAGGGGAAGGAGCACCAACAGCACCTCCACTTACCGAGTATCAGCAATTTGCTAACTCAGCATCCTCCTCTGATTAGGAGTCTTAATGGGATCCTTATCCCATTCCACACCCCCACATAAGTACACACACAACCATTGGTTCAGAGTGAAGTGGTATGAAAGGCCGGTTAGGAGGGATAGGAGATCAGCAGACACATCAGCTGTCAGAGAGGCTTCAAGCTCAACGCAGTGGTCCTGTCTATTTGACAGACGATGACAGTGAAAGACAGCTATTTTGAACAGAGTGTCATGATGATAACCTTTATGCAGTCTGAAGGAAGTCCTACCCATTGGGAAATAGGACATCAGGCCCAAATCAGAGAAGTCATATCCCCTGCACAATTTTACACCATGATATGACGTGAATTTTAACTAGCATAAGTAACTGCTCTTGCATGAACACACAATTAGCAGCCAAAACTGGACAAATTTCACATGATGGATTTCTCTGTATCACTTGTGTCATTTGCACATTTCAACATAGGTTCTCCAATTTGTAACATTAAGGATTCGGGATTGGCCAGACAAAACACAAGAAGCATATCAGCACGGTAAACATCAGCTACGGCGGTGAATCTCACTTCAGCGTTGTAGCTCCACTCCGGCAATCAAATCAACGACAGCTTTGCATTCAAATGGCTGAATTAAGGAACGGGCAGTCTCAGACCTCTGCTTTCCTCCCCATCTTTCACTTTCTCATTCCCTAGCCTCAACTGGCTGACAGAGTGCCACTGACAGCAGCAGCCCTCCAGCGACAGATGATTTGTGCAGCGACTTGATTCAGGCCTCTGCTTCCCTCAGCTCCTTTTTAAAAGCCCTTGTCAGAGTGATGAGAGCTTTATGTTTTCGAGGCGACGATAAGCCACAGGTTTATCACACGAGGGCTCGCTGAGCAGGGAGGTGGCATGAATAGGACTTTTATAGGTATTAGCTATAATGACTCCCTCCCCTATATACCCCGATTAACACAGGAATGGCAGTAGACACATGTACATAAGTGCAGGTGGGCATGTACACGCAGAGCAAAGGACCTGCAAAACTGTGAGTCTACTCTTGATGCTAAATCCCCTCCACCACCCATCCTTACTCAGCACCACACATTCCCGTTATTTTTCCATGATTAGCCAAGTTAATAGGGCATTAAAATGCTGCACCATCAAAGTGAGACTTTTATTCCCTACCCTGTCTGGCCTTTCATTCTGCAGGAAAAGAATGTATCAGGGAGGATATAACGGGGGACTAATCCAGTGGGATACTCCCAACAATAAAAATACCTTACTGGCAGTGCCTGGTGGAATGACCCATTTTAATTGTGCGTACACTAATCTATCCCACAGCAAAAAGTGCTGCGGTTATATCCAACACTCTTCCTCTGTGGCTCAGTGGTGCATTGTGTGGGTGTGTGAGGTCTGAAGGATCAGCAATATTGTTTTTGTGGGACTCGAAAGGGCTTACAGGAACGTTTGTGCCCCGAGGGCTGCACTAAATTTAATCCAGTATCAGGAACTGTGCAACGAGCAATCGTGGATGGATTTTGATCATTTAAATCTGCGATCATTATGTTAGACGTTGAGAACACGCACTTGGTTTTGAAACACGCACCCTGTTTTTTAAAAAATAAAGAAGTCGTACTGAAATAGTCTCAGTTTCAAGCTGACAGGCCGTGTTATTCTTGGCTAATCTTTGAAGCTGGCTGGCCAGGTCTGACTGAAAACAAGAGCATATTTTCTTTTCTCAGGCATCTGATTCAGCAGCCCCGCTCTTAAAATGACGCCCTGGGTTAAGCCAGGACAGCCATTAGCCTATAGAGCTTCCTATAAACATACTTAAAGGCAATAAAGTCATGCCATTACTGGGCAATGAATGCATTAATAACTGGCTACTCACGGACTCTTCTATTCAGCTTTTAAATCCATTGGCTCTATAAAATGTCAGCACCTTCAGTTATTTCATAGAAACAGAGGGGTCAGGTGAATCCACGGGATGTGTCTGACCTTTTATTGATTTTGCCTATTAAACTTCTCCAGTCCTGAGGGACATATGTACTGTAGATAAAAGGAGGAGTGATCTGGTTAAAGCTGTTTGATTTCTCAAGGAATTACGCCTGCATTTCTCAAACTGGGTTGCACACCACCATCATCCTCACATCCTCACAGCACAGGATCTGAATCTTGAAGCCCTGCAGCGACCCTCGTAAACCAGCGCCCTGTCACGAAACATGACCTCTGACTCAATCTGAATCACTGTCGCTATGCAGACTGGACTATGTACATGAAGCCTATACTGTGTATCCCCTAAGGTGTAATACAGTAGCGAATCAGCACTTGCCGTGTTAAATACGTTAAATGAGACCTCTGCCCTTTTTTTCCCCATAGAAACGTACAGCCTACACACAGCATTGCCCCAGGTTGGTACTGACATTTGGCACCTCCCATTTATCTTGCAAAAGGTCATGAATTGTAGCAGCGTCTGTAATGAGTCTTGCAGAATGGAAGTTCACACCAATACCAGAAAGGTCAACTGACAGGGCATATTGGCCCCCAGGCTCTCTGTTGCCAGTCACTCATCAATAAAGGAAATGATGGGATGACTGAGGGGCGTTTAAGCTCGCCCACTTGGTGGCCACTGCTAAACATCCGAACAGCATGCCATCACACTGTGGAAGCATCAGCGCCCTTTGTTGTTTTCATTCCTTAGCGATACATGATCACTGTGCACTTAGTGAAAATAATGTCACAGAGACAATATGGTGCGAGTCTTTACACGCCAAAGGCAAGAAAAGGCAAGATGCTGTTCAAACATGCAACCCAGCTCAGAAAGACACGCGCAGGGGCTTCTTTTTTTTTCCCCCACTCGGCATCCTGGCTTTCTCCTGAATTAGTTTAAATCCTTGGCACGGCCTTCACTTACTGTCACATGTTAATCATGCTTGTCATAACAAACACACTTGGCGGTCAATGTTCACAAAAAGCCCATGGGGGGGTTTGACAGGGACACCTAGTAAAGTTTCTGTGAGTGGGAGCTCTTTAAAAAATGGAACTCATAACACATGCACATGATAATTCAGAGAGTAAGTAAAGATATTAATATGGTAGTTCACTTGTGCTTCCCTTACTTTAGCCCTGTAGTTAGAATAGTCTGTCTTTGTTAGATTATATTGATTTAACTTTATAATCATTTTGGAGGCTACAGTTTGTGGTGAACTCCATTACATTATAGAGAGCAGCATTTGTTATTTTGTCCACCTCCACTGGTATAAATTTGGTGGACAAAATAATAGAGGTGCCTGTCAGGCAAGAAAATAAGGCCCTAATATGGAGTTTGTCCCTCCATCATGCAGACTGATAGTGCTGACGATTTATTTTATTAGAGCTTAATATATCATGATGTTACTGGCAGCAGCTCTCTGTTGTGTGTTCACAACAAAAAGTAATATAACATTTCAGTTTTACTGCGTACCAACCCCTTTCACTGTACTGAACATAACTTTTAAAGTAGTCCAATAAACACTAAGCGTGTTGCAGACACTATGTCTAATGTAAGTTTTCAAATGACTTTTTTTTAGACTTAACTGTTGGGTATGACTGACCAGCTGAGTGTGTATTGGAGAGGAGCACTCTCAGCCACCTGGAGGCAACAACCGCAGCACTGTTTTAGGTACAAACAACACAACACCTGTGAAATCTAATCCAACTACCTTTATAAAGCTCATATAATAATTACATTTTTGTTGAGAAAGCACCAGACAGGTTCTTTTTTAGGCCGTAGTTTGTAGCGTTGGCGTCCCGACTGCTTTGTATTGTAAGCCGAGCGGCTCATTGTGAGCTGAGCACTGTAACATGACTACCTTATCATTTCTGACACTGACAATCAGCTGTCACGATGTCTAAAACTGCCAGCCTGATTGAAAATAACTGGAATCGGCTTTCATACACACCTGAGTGAACAAAAAATATCTTCAAACATTTAAACAAAAACACACACAGACACTAGCACGCAGTCAAGTAGTGTAACTCAGTTAATAATCCGTCTGATACATTTTCCACAGCAAGCTAGCACGCAAGCGGTTCTCCTGATATCCTGCTAAGCCGCTGTTGGGCCGCCGTCTGTGTTGCACTACATCCTGCGCTACAGATAAGAGATAAAGAGCAGTCCAAGCCGGTGCCACCGGTACAGGCTGATAAGCACTGCTAGAGGGCCGGTGGTCTGCTGGCAGTTCACTGTCCACACCAGACTTCAGCGATAGATAAGACCTCACCTCCTCCAACGCCTTTCTGTGAAACAGACGTGGGTAATGATAAAACAGAGCGAAGGGGGAAAAAAGTAGACGTAAAAGCAAAGTCATGGATTCAATCACACAGATAAATCTGGCGGTGAATCCGCACTGCTCGAAAACTGCTGTTCTTGACATCACCTGAGTTCAGGGCCATTGAAAAACTGCTCTTTTGACCAAACTTGACAAAGAAGTGGCACAAGTGGAAATGGTTGAGGTCGCATGCCTGCCATATGTGAGGCAGCACTCTCAGAGCTGTGTGTCCTGCACCTTGTGGAACGACTGCGACTCAGATACCTGCGCTGTGTGTATTTATAGTGACGTCCTCAGGGAGCTGCTTCCTGAAACTTCCTGAGACTTTCTTACGACAGACATCTGAAGAACCCCTGACACCAAAGTCTAACACGTACTGTTTGAACCTTTGAGTCCTCCTCCAGAGATCCAGCATGTCCCCGAACTACAGACAGAGGAGAGAGTCAGCTGAGAACAATGCATTAAGGTATCTTCCCTGCTGTAAAAAGAAAATCCCATTTTGGTGTGGCGGCACATTTCTGCCTCTTTCATTTAATGTAAACAGCCGACTACGCACTATCTGTATTCGGCCTGTTTATGGTTTTTTAATCAAACTCGTGTGATTAAAACAAATCTAGCAGGAGCTGCAGCCAATCTTTTCCAAACCACAATCTATTTCCCAGCAGCAGCTGTCCAGCGGTAAACCAATACACAGAACAATAATTGGGTGAATCTCATTGGAAGAGGAAAATTGGCTCATTGAGATTTAATAGCAGGCTATCAGCTGAGGTGTGCTACCGCATCGCAGATAGACACCAGTCCGAGTGATTGAAGGAACAAGCGCCACGTTCGAGGGTATTGTAAGTGTAAAGATTAAGCCCATAGGGTATGAATGATTTAAAGCTACACAACAGATGGTGTGTGGAGCCATTCCGAAGCCAATCCGAGGTAACACGGCATCAAATAATTGGAATTCTATTCAAATGTTGTGTGTGTAATGGCGGGCCTCTTGACAAATAACAATTCTCGGCCTATTATGGACAATTTACAGAAATGTGGTTGGCAATGCATGAAAAGGTGCCAAAAGTGCACACCCCTTGCTCTCTAATTACTAGGTGTGATTTTCTGCATTCTTACCTGCCGGTTAGTCTTTTTATACACGCCGTGATTGCTGGGGAGTGACTGTTTATTTTCATTTGCCGTTTCAGCTCAGCCCACTTCAGAGCTGTAGATGCAACATGAGTAGTTGTCTGTATTTTCCTCCGCTGTATGATGATATAGTAAAGATATCAGCAACAAAGCAAACGAGATAACTAACATTTAAAAAAAAAAAAAAAGTGGTTGGCTGACTTGTGGTGAATCTCCCCACAACAACCTGGCAGGATGCATCAACCCCATCGTGGCCCTCCATCTTTCCCTCTGTGCCTCTGCATCTGTTGCAGCCTCAGAGGCAGATGTTCCTATGAGGAGAGGCAGCAGGCAGACAGACCCCTTCCCTCCACCCTCTATTACCCCCTCCATACGATTACCTCTCTTTCTACCCGACTGCAACAATCCATCCCTCCCACACCGACCCACTCTCCACACTCTGTCCAAGCGTCGCCACCTCTCCCCGCAGCAGCCCTTTGTATGAGCTTCACTGACCCTCATCTCTAGACAATTACGGTGGTTCAGGGCGCGCTGCTTTCTCGCAGGACCCACTGATAGCAGAGACAAAGGCCGGCCGACTGTCAAGCAGAGGTGATGAAGCATAAAAATGTGTGGACAAGGGGGTCAGTTGTTTGTGTGTGTGTGACCATGGCACCTTCTAGAAAACCGCCATGACAAACACCCATTTGAATTGTAATGCCACACTGTTAGCTATTTATAAAAAGGTGGAACAGGCTCAAAAGTGTCACGGGACTCTTGCCAGGTTGCAGCTAAGCAGTGAACGTCACATATTTTACCTCAGTGGATTTTGGTGGCAGAGGCCTGGCCCAGGGCCATATTTGACTGCTGTTAGGGGGAATAATGATGAATATCTGAGGTGCCATTAATCTTCGTCAGGTATGCGTGTGAGGCAGGCTGTGTGTGTGTGCGTGTGTGTCCTCTTTCACGCCACATTCCCCCTGGAGCCAGGTGGTGACCAGACAGCACAAGGTCAGGGGGGGAAGGTCAGAGAGCATCATGGGCCCCTCATCAGTGGCAGAGTGACAATAGAACCCGCATGCATACAGTCACGTAAAACTATTAGCGAATTCAATCAAGAAGACCATGTATCATCATTTTAGCATAATGTGTCATCACTTGGTAAATGACTCCATAATAGAAAATCTTAGTTATTGAAAAGTTAAATGTTTCTCCTGATGCATAAAAACTGCATGCGACAGTTTTCAAACTGTGAATAATGCAGTTTAAAAGTTTCCATACAAAAACTGCTTAGACTTCAAAAACAGAGACTGCAAATACATCAGCAATAATTATGACTGGAAAATGACTAATGGGTTTGCATAGTGTCTGTGCGCTGACAGTTACTTTCATACCTTTTGTGCACACGCACAGCAAGAGGGCACGGATGGCCCGCGGTGCTCCTGATCTACCGCTAATAATTGAGATCTTGGCTTTGGCTGGATTTGACTAGCGCAGGAAGAGACATGGCTACGTTTGCTGTAGTACGTGCCAGCAATCTGAGCTAGCTGGCTGTGACTGATCCTGTAAAAACTCCAAAGCAAGATGTGACAACATGACTTGGAAGGGATTTTGTCGTTTTGTATCGATGGGCCTCTGAAAGGACGAACACACCTTCTTGATAATGCCTAATATGTGCTACTGTATTGATGCTGCATTCACAGCTGGATGTGTCATGTATTGGGTGTCACTGTGAAAAGCTTTCATTTCTCCCTCTGTCTGTTGCCAACCTGCGGGCATATGTCAGAATGCAACACCCACGCAGAAACCGACACACACAAACACATTCGCAACTAAGCAAGAAGACACACACGCCTCAGCGTTTAAAAATCAACGTGCAGACAACAAGCAGCCGCCTTTGGTTCTGGTCTGCTTTGGTTTACTGATTTGAAGGATAGCTGAGATTTTTACGTCTCCTCACCAGCCACTCTTCTGTCTGGATTTCAAAAGAATCATAATTCTTTTGGTTAACACACCAAGCTCTGCCACGGGCAATGCAGCTCAGCCGTAATCCCAAAATGAACTCTACATCACCTCCAACACAGCCGAAGGGAACAAAGCAACGCTAAAGGGAAGGCGAGGAAAGTATGCCAACTGCCCACTCAGCCAATCATGCGTCAGATTTCTGTGGAAAGGGACGCCTGGTGGGATTGGAGGCACGTCCCACGGGGGACTGATAACCCTGTTCAAGATGCGCTATCGGCAACCAAGATGACAGCATATGCGCAGGAGCATTGATAATGCATTGGATACTGTAGCTGGAGATTACTGCTGCATTTGGATTAAATTTATCTCCCTTCCAAAAAAAACCTTATTTTTTGTTGGATGTATAACTATAAATTCTTCAACAGAGACAGCAGCAATTTCAGTTTTATTGCTCATGTCACAAAGCTTTCTAATGCCTCAAAGAACCGTATGAGGTCCACAGTTATCGTAAAGTTGATTTTTTTCATGACTGCAGCAATGCTTTGAACTGTATTGAATAATGTTGTTATTAATCTCACGGGATGCGAACAATAATGTGGTGGGAAGCGCAGACATTAGACTTCTCGGCTCTCTTGTAAAGCTGAGGGTGAGTCATAATTCGTGTTATTCCTGACGGGATTCAAAGCGGGCTAAACTTCAGTTTATGTATAACAAGGAGTAAGAAACTGCACATTTAAGTGGTATACAATTATATGATGAAAAATGGCTTTGCGTTCTAAGCGAAAACCACCTCCTCCGTTGAAGACACTTGGTTCTTTTCTTAAAGTCGACTCCCAGTGAGAGAAATTACAGCTCTGTGCCCCAGAACCACCTGGTTCAATGTGCTCTGCATGTTAACGAACCAGACACACAACTAGAATACACAATCTGTGTAAACAGCGTGAACAGGAACATTCGTTTTCCCTAAAGCACGGGAGACAACGGAGGGATGAATGAAGGTGGGGACACGAAAACTGAACCACAACTTGATCAATACTGCTATTTTGGAACGTGACTGCAAATTGAATCCTTCTTTACTCCTTTCTAAATCACTTTTTATTTCCTCCAATCTCTTCTCCTTGTGTGTCTGGTATGAATCCTGACCACAGCCCCTCCCCTGGAATGAATTTAATTAACAGATACCTTTGTTAGCTTTTTTTCTTTACAATCAAATGGATGCCAAAGGTGTGTGTGTCTGTGTGTGTGTGCTGAAGCTAGTACAGTTTGGTTACCGTATGGGAGGACGACAATAACTGTGATGCTTTTGTCCTAACGGAGACTCATTGAGCCCACTGTGTTGTTGGTCTTTGTCTGATTTCACGAAGGTGTTCCTGACCACCCAAATACGTTAATTATTACACCCTTATCAAGTAAAATCAAAAATCTTATTACACTAGTGATTTAGAGGCGGTACGGTCACGTACTGTTATTTTCCTTCTGTTGATCTTATTTGCTTTGATGAAGGCACGCTCAGATCTTAAACACGCAGGCGCTTGCTATCTAGATATAAACCCGAGGCCCAATTTACTTTTTATGGTTGGCTTGGTAGCAGCTGTTCTTACATTGCTGCAATCAAACCTGCATCTGGAGAGAGCGGGAAGATGCATATTGGGCCTTTCATACCGTCATCCTCTTCGGAACACTTAAGACAAGTCTGCCTAAATGTTGTAAATGTGAAATTACGCTTTCGTTCATTTGTCGAGGGGGGTTTGTGTTACATGTCATAGATGTTACGGGACAACCTAGGACCCGCGGCAGACTTATTTTGTGACTAATAAGGACATCACTGTGAAAGTCATGTCAGCAAATTTCATCCCTGAGTAACACTCCTGTTTACGAGGGATGACATCCCCATCCTGACAGTTTCAGATGTGGTTTTGTTTTCATGGCCACTTCATCACCTTCAAGTAAAGTCTTCCCTGCTGTTAGGTGCCGGACTGTCTTTCCGAGGGCCGGAGCCACGTGTGGCTGTGCGTGGAGGGGGTTGGTGGAGTTGGGCACCACAGTGGACGAGGCAGTGCGGAGATAATACAGTTTGTCAGGAGGTGTGAGGTTGAACTGATGGGTGTGAGGAATTTGTCTCACACGAAAAGATGGAGTGGTGCAAAGAGAGAGATGGAGAGACGGCGGTGGAGGGAAAATAAATGAGGAAAAGAAAGAGCAATGGGGGAAAAGCGAGCCAATTAGGAAAGCAGAAACGTGTATTTAAATATATATATGTATGTTCCAGCTGCCAAATAGGGCTGGTTACTAAACTTAAATAAGAAAAGTAGCCAAAATGGTTTGCTTGGAAGAGATTGATTCTCTGTGAAATTACCCCCTTGGGTAAAAAAAAGGAACATGAAAAGTGAAAAATAAAATCTCTTTCTGTGTGGGTTGTTAAATTTAACTTCTTCACATCATTTATAGACATGTAATGTAATTCACTTGCACATTACTGTAGACATATGAAAGTAAAATATACAAAATGATGCTATTAAGTATACATTTGTTCCTCCTGTATTTTTTTTTTTTCTAATTGGTTCCTTAACTGCCAAATCAAGACAGTCAAAGAGATATCCTTATAACTCTTTATCGATTCTCCACTTTAAATACAAAGCATAAACATTAACTTAATTCAATTAGTTATTCTGTATGGGCATTACAGAGAGAACCACAAGGGAAATTGGAAATTAAAACTGCTACGCTGAACACTTAAGAGGAAAAAGAGGAAGAACAAGACAGAAACAGATGAGAGTATAACAGTTTGACTAGGCTGATATAGTGCAGCTTGTGTGCAGAGCTACTGGAGGTGGGTTCAAAGGCAGAAGCTAAATGGCTCATTAATGGATACCTATGGCCTCATCTGTTAAGTCCAGCTTCTGTTTGTGCAATTTGTGTGTCTGAGTGAGTGTGGTTATGTATGATCTCTGTGCACTTTTTCCAGCCTGCCTGACGGTACTAATTTACCCAAAATTTGAACATTTACATCCTCATTTTAATATAAGCAGCTATTTAATTAAATGGAAGCACGGATCAAATTAAAGCTGTGACATTTTGGCTCTCATTCAGTGGCGCGCACACACACACACACACACACAGGGACGCACACACAGCCTGATGCAAACCCCACGTATATATCAGAACAGTAGAGCGGCCTGGTCGATCGATCAGGATCACCATGTTAGCATTGCAGATGGCCATCATGTTAAAGGTATCATGCGGGAATCAATCACGGCAGCGGCGTCGGAGCTTTGGAGATTCTGGGGGGATAAGTCCGTTCAAAACTGACAGTCTGGGACTTGGCACTCCAGAGCTTTGCTTGTCACAATATTGATTTAGAAATAATTACCCAGACTGCTTAGTGATTCCTTGCATGTTGGCCTGTATCCTGTGTCTGCCTCCCCTCCCCTCCTGCATGCCGCTGCAGTGAACCAGCCGTTATTTCGCCTCTGATTAGATGTACCAAACATAATCTGCAAGAGAGCTGTCTGTTTTGAAATACAGCTGGAGCAGTCAGACCCTCCTACGGTGAAAGCTAACAGGGACGCTAGTGAGCAATTACCATCAAAGCTGGTAGGGTTAGCATACAAAGTATGACTGACAGCTATAAGCCCTCTAATGGCTGATTGAATCTCTGTAAAGATGGTGATTCAAATTATTGAAATGCACCATCAAGCCAACTGATATGTGACTGCCTGTCATATGCTTTCCTGCCGCCAAAATGGCTTGAAATTACTTCCAATGACTGAGAAAGAATGAATTCACCTTCCTGACAGACTCCCTGTTGCTAGGATCAAACGTGAAAACGTCCAATTACAACTTCTCCGACTGCGGGGCAACACTGAAACTCTGCAACCTAGGTCACAAACATGCTCCGTCAGATTTACCGTGCACGAGACAGAAGGATGTAGAGGTCCCCGCTTGTAAATCACCTCTGAGTTTACTGTGTCACCTTGCAAGGGCTAACAGTTTTATGATACCGGGCGAGGTCTTGCAGAGGTAGCACCATCTGCAAGAGCGGCTTCATGCCATTAAAGTCTGAACAGCAGCATTAATATCTATTTCATGACTGGAAAAAGAAGCACGTGCGAAATGACAAGAAAAACATGCACTACCGTATGTATTTCTACCGCCGTGGTTTGTGTGGTTTTTGGCACATCTGCTCTGCAGGGAGAATTTGATAAAGAGGCCATGCAGCCCATCCAGCATAACTGCTCAGCAGGGCTAAATGATTGGGAGACATGCTGACTTTAAGTGCTCTAATAGCACTAGATCATATAACCCATTGCTACTGCCCTGCTGTAATGGACTAATTATGGCTTTGTGCAATACAGGAGACAGCAGCTGAGCACATTCTCTCTCTTGCATCCTCCCAATCCATTTCTCACACTTTCTGCTGTGCTAGCGTGTAAATTGGAGATGGAGCACACAGTAATCCCCCTCAAACACACAAACTGGACACAAGGACAGGACAGGAAAGCTGAATTTGAGATTCGTCTCTGCCTGCCAGGCAAGTTGTTCGCTGGTTTAAACAGAAACCGTGTGCCACTCAGCATGTAATGAACAGAATAATGGGTGTTCACTTTTTTGCCTCTTGAGAGAAATATCTGAAAATCTGAAATATTATCACGCAAATGGGCTCATAATTCCACATAAAGAATATAGAAACTGGTCACTTAACTAATCAGGTATCTTTCTTATTATGATCGTGTAATTACAACAGATACCTCAAATTCAACAC
>JAVQJZ010069403.1:0-14347 GCA_036025355.1 Leiopotherapon unicolor | reverse complement strand
GCATCAGATTTAAGATGTACTACCCTCTTAAGTCCCATTGAGTCCCCCTGAAACCACATGTTTTAATCTCTTTTTTTTATTTCATTGCCATTACAAGATATAATCATGCAATCTGTAATGTTAGGGTTTTATTTAAGACAAAAATCTAAAGTCAAATTTGACATTTTTACTGTTCACCACTAAAATTTTCCCCATTATTGGCCTCTGCGGGAAATGCCTGTCATTTCATTCGTTTTTTGTGCTTCTGTTATTGAGCTTTGTCTGCTTGTCTGCTGAGAGATTAAAAAAAAAAAATCCCCCAGCTTCCCTAAATTTCTGACATGGAAAATAACGGATTTTTTGTGTTTTTTCTTTTTAGTTTAAATAACAACACTGACATCATGTAATCAAACTGGCCTTTAAGGGGTTAAAATCCTCAAAATGACTTAATGCTTGGTATTTTGGAGCTGGGCGGAAGTTCTTTCAGAGATTTATGCAGAAAAAAAAGCAGAACAAAATATGAATCTGTTCATTTTTTATCGCCGGTTTTTTGGAAGTGGACGTTTTTGTCCTTAATGACACAAGACGATAGTACATTTTTTTCACAGCGTTCTACTAATCTTTCAGAAAACAATGAATATGATTTCCACAATTTGTCGAGAGAAACCTTCTCACAAAAAATGGCGCCATGTACCCTAACGCAGCCAAAGTTATGGCCAAAAGAAGAGTAAAAATTTGCTGAAATGGACAAAAATGTCCATAGTGACGCATGAGGGTTAATTCCTATAAAAAGGCAGGTCTCTCGGAGGGGTTTCGAGTGAAAAGTGAGATATGGAAAGTTTGACACGCACCTGAGCATTGCTCTGTGTTCTTCGTGCCAGGTCTGTATCCTGTCCTCCCACTGCTCCTTGGTCAGCTTGTGCTGCTCCAGGACTCTGCAGACAAACGCAAATACAATGACTTCATCTTATCGGGGGACGCCGAAAAGCACGGCATCGTTTCCTCGAAAGGAAATTATTAAAAATTCCAACGAGGGAACGGGACCCGTTCCAGGTTTCAGGTCTAGTCCGTGTGTGTGTGTGTCTCTCTTCATTACTTTGGTTCACTTTGGCTCGCAGCAGAGCCGCATAGGTTCTGACATATTC
Source organism: Leiopotherapon unicolor (assembly GCA_036025355.1). Lineage (NCBI taxonomy): Eukaryota > Metazoa > Chordata > Actinopteri > Centrarchiformes > Terapontidae > Leiopotherapon > Leiopotherapon unicolor. Next base: position 13,223 of record JAVQJZ010069403.1, on the reverse strand, counting down.
TGTGTGCGTACCTCTGAGGCAGCAGCCTGTCGTGTGTGAGGTATCCAGGCTTGTGAACGTCTTTGTTGTAGTCTCCATACTTGGCCTGGACAGAGTATGATGCCAGCAGCACAGCTGTCTCCGGGGGACAGTAGTTCTCATCGTTCAGGATGGCCTCTTTCACCTGGAAGACCGGGAGGAAGTGAAGAAGATAGCAAACGAAACTTAGTTCTTTGTGGTCTGTTTATGTGAAGCGCGCAGTGAAAGCGAAATGATTTGATGTGCATTTCTGAAATGACTACATGCGTACTTTCTTTACCCTATTTTCCGCACTATAGGCACACTGGATTATAAGGCCACGGTCAATGAATGGTCTATTTTCAATCTTTCTTCATATATAAGGCGCATTACGCACAGTACGTATCGCTCCGCGAGGCTCCTGACTACTGTCAGAAAAATACGATATTCAAAGTTAAATCTACTGTTTGCTTCTTACACTCGTTCGCTACCCGACCGTCTGCAAATCTTAAAGTTTGAAAACCTCACCCTGACACAATTTATTTCGTAAACACTGATGATGTCAGTTTGCGTCAGTAAATCCATCTCGCCTGTGTTTTTCATTTTTTATCTGAGCTTTAAAAAAGTGCAGAAGACAGCGGAAACGCTGGAACCTCAAAAAAAACAATCCACTTTTGAATGGAAATGTGACCGGTTACCTGCAGGAAAAAGAGTCTCTGGGTGATCTCCTGGATCAGTTCCTCTGAGACATCCTCAGGGAAAAACTTGGCTCTGAACTTAAACTGCAGGGGATTTTCTTTCTTCACATCCTGCTGAGTCACCTGAACAGTAAAGACAACGTTGTGAACAAGGAGATCATAAAACTGTCACACACATTTCAGGCAGCGCCGTTCCCGTTTTACATCATCATTCATTGCCGTCTGTTCCTTTAATATGCGCAAAACATTTGGGGCTCGGCCGTATGTTCGCAGCTGTCGCGCACAGACGTACAAAATAGTTTCCACCGGAGCCCCGCGTGTTAGGAGAAATCCTGTCACTGATCACCCCAACGGCCCCGCAGTGGTCTGGAGTAGATGGTAGGCCTCAATGCGCACACACGCGCACAGATTTCACAACACTTGAATGTAAATGGAATTTTTCACCACATTTTTCCTCTATCCGCTGTCTGAAGCGCTGTCTCTTACGCGCTTGTAGTGTGTGAGCAGAGATGTAAAGTAACAAAGTAGGACTACTTCACTACTGTACTTAAGTGTTAAAATGCCGAATCTGTACTTTAGAGTATTATTTTTTCCCTACTTCCACTTTTACTTGACTACGTATTTTTGATGAGTTGAATACTTTTACTAAAGTAACGACTTTTTCTAATCGTTACTCGTTATTACAGTTTGACGGACCGTTACCGTATCGCTGCCAACAACTACGACAGTGGCTCTCAAAGTTTGATTCGCCGTTGCGGGATTAGTCCTCAGCTCCGGGAAACTTTATTCACTCAATTTTGAAAATCAGCTGCTTTTGAGAATAAACAGAAAATTTCTGCATTCTGAAAAATGACTGTGCTTTATGCAAACAAGTTGCATACTGAAGGAAATAAGCTGTGGTGGGAGATACTTGCTCTGTTTTGTTTACAAAGCGTTAATCTGAGTGTTTAAGGGTCTCTGATCACTCGTTTTGTCGGGTGTCCTTCAGAATTATGAAGATATTCATAAACGATGTGATATTCAAATTTTCAGCTGCTTTCTTTATGACCAACGTTACATATTAAAAACGACATACTTTTACTTTCAATACTTGAGTACATTTTAAAGACGACAGTCAACTTTTAACACATAAGTACAAAACATATTGAATACTTTAATACTTCTAGTCAAGTCATTTTTTGGTAGAGTATCTGTACTTTTACTCAAGTATGGGTCTCTCTACTTTTTACATCTCTGTGTGTGAGAGATTGAAGGTAATTTTCTTCTGTCATGCATACTTGGAAACACACAAACACACTGTAATAGAGCGGTGTTAAGGCTGGAGGGAGTGTTGGCCCGAGCGATAGAGAAAGCCTGTAAAAAAGCACATCCGAGGTTCCAGACCGCAGCAGAGCTTCGAGGCAAAACGGACACTGACTAGATAGAAGACAAACAGATAAAGTGAGAAGGAAAGTGAGAGGATCCTGAAAAACAATCCAAAAAGTGGCAGCTAAACAGTAAAAAGAAGCAAACTAATGAAATGAGGTGTATTTAGATGGTTACGTCAAAAGGAGAACATCAAAGCAGAGGAAGGCCGACCTTCTTATTGAGTTTGAGCCAGGTGATGTAGCCTTTACTGTCCACGTACTGTAGGCCGAAGAACCACACCTCCCGCAGTCCGACCGTCTTCACTACCTGAGAGCAAAACATTGATTCTTACAATGCTACGGGCATCATTTTTATGAAAATATGAATAAATCATGAATGTATGTATTGTGAAACTTGTGCCTTTTTGGTTGCCTTTGGTTTGTTTAAAGGGTTGTTCGGTAGAGAAATTTTTTTTTTTTTTTTTTAAAGATGTCTGGTAAAATGAGGCGCAAAACAAAATCTTCAGAGTGAATTTCACTGAGCCCTGACAAAGTATTGCATGTCACATTTACTGTCGCGCTTTCTTCCAAACACGCGAGCAGTTTCTCACGAGACTACTCAAGTCTGCAGCTTTAAGTGTTTTGTGTTGATGCTCCAAAGGGGGTTTGCACACCCAGCTATTCCACTTGTCTGGAGTACGTGGGAGCACATAAATTGCTTTGTGGCTGACTGCTCTGTAGGCTCGACTGATTTTCTTTGTGGTGCCTGAATAATCACACTTACGTGCGTCACTTAAAGAACGTGTGATGGGGAGTCTATTGTTATTCTTGCGTCTACAGTCTCTCAATTTACTGACTACAAGGACAAGATGGAGCTGTGGTGGCAAACGGTCCCAGATGAACAAACACAGTGCTTCTGCTGAATACTCAGATTCAGTCTACATTTACAGTCTAAGCTCCATAGTTCAATTCTAGTGTTTTCTACTGGTTTTCTACTCATACTGAAATACTTAAAACTGCTCCTCTTTTGAGCAGCACAAGTGAAACCTGTGTGATTGCAACGCATTGTTCTCCATCACTTAACATAAAAAATTATCTAAAAAAAAAAAAAAAAAAGGTACTAAAACTAAGGTCAATTCAGTACCCAAAGCCAATTTCTAACAAGCAAAGATGTGCTTGAGCAGAATCAGCTTTTTAGAAAGCAGTTACCAGTTCACATCTGTTATGTCACCATTACTCACCTGGTCAAAGAGCTGCTTTCCTGTGGTATTAGGTTGGATAGCAAACTCCAGCTCTGCATCCATGGTGGTCACACGGACGTTGATCTAGAAAACAAAACAAGAAGTTACGGTCTAAGATTGTGCAGCACTGCTGCGTGACTCATTACACGGATCACAGTGCTCTTTTCTACTATAGAAAAACCAGCATTTTGTTCAAACTAGAAAGTACAACAATTACTGCCATAGCACAATGACATGAAGCCTATCTCAGTGTTGAGCTCATTACTATTAGCGCCTTATTTTTCTAATCTCGACTAAACGTCCACTAATCTCCATCATCGATCGAGCGACGCTGCCGGTAGCAAACGTTTTTTAAAGCTTTGCCTGAGGGCGCACTTACATTTTTGTTCACGCAAATATAATACTTGACCTGGAAAACAACTATTTCTATAGCGGCAGACTTCTGCGTTAATATGATCATTTGTTGTTGTCAACTGCTGAACTGTTAGTTGCTTTAAATGGTGCTGCCGCAAGAAACTGTGGGAGGAAAAAAAAAAAATCAGTGTTTCATAAAGGACGGTCCAGGGCACCTTATGCAAAATTAGACAAGACGGGAAGCGCTGAATTAGCATTTACGGAGGTTGACGAGCACAAATCACAGAGATAATTCTGGGTCGTTTCACTCAGTTGGGATCATACCTACGCAAAAAAGATTTTTGCCTGCAGTCCCTTTGTGCAGTATGTCAATTTCCCTCAATCCTAACCCAACTTAAGTAAAGAGACTATGTAAGCTTGTGTCTCTCGCTCTTTCCATCCTGCACTGCCAGGATGCAGCGAGTCCCAAATTTCAAGGCACTCTGCTACTCAAGGGCCTCTCAGTAGGGGTGGAGCAGAGAGTAAACCTCATCGGCTCTGCCCCGTTAAACCGCACCGACAGTGGTTCTAGCGGCAGCTGATGGCGCGTAACGGAGGGGGGCTGACCTCCGAGGCATCTGACTTCCTTCCTCCGACGCCTACGCGAGCACGACGCGTCGCCTCAGTAGTGGTTAACAGGAAGAGAAGAGAGAAGGAGGGAAGCGCAAAAAGGTGAAGAAGAAAGCGAGAGCCAAATGAGAGACAGAGTGCAAAAAGCAAAAAAAGTTTAGAGTTTAGCAAGAGCGTAAGAGAGGAAGAAAAATGGGCGGCAAGATAGAGCGCAACAGGAAGCGAGAGAGATGATCTAGGGTGTGCTCCCTTTGAGATTAAGTTACAGCGAGGTTCGAGTAGATGAGCCAAGCGTACAAAAAAGAAGGGAAATGAGAGGGGACACGGAGAGAAGAAACTGAGGAAAAAAGAACCGTCCTTTTCCTCTGAGCAATTACGCAAAACCTCAGGAACGCTGACTTAGCATTTCTTTCCCTCTCCTCTCACTACTTCTTCACCATCTCTTCTGGCTTCATCCCTCCGTTTCTCTCAGTATCCCTGCCATGAATAATCTATGAAACTGGTGTCTGTGCAGCACATAGCTGGACCACAATGTATCCTGCCTCTGTCTCCCTCTCATTAATTACCCATGAAAAGTTGCAACACTTTCGCTACACTATCGACATCTCACGTGAACACTCCTGCGTGGTCTGCATTATTTACTGTAACATGCGACAGCCTATTTCTATAAGATTACTTTAAAGTAGTACACTGCGTCCCATGTGTTCATCATTTAATGGTTGGAAAGTGTGGGCAGTTTCCCAGGAAAAGATTAGGTCTTAAGTGACTACGTGGTGGTATTTTGCATTTTATATTTTCTCTCTGGGTCAATTTTCAGTTCGTGTAGTTGATGCATTACAAAAATACTTTGTGCTCTTTGAGACCAAATCGCTCTGCGTGCTTGTTGCCAAAGTGTCTCTCAATGAAGATTCCACACAGAGAGGCGCATTATTTATAGTTGCATCAAGACCGAGGCTTAATCCCCGTCTGGGAAATCAACCCACATTGCAATGTGTGCCAGTTATCTGCAGGGGAGGAAAAAGAGATGGATTCACTCAAGGATGGGATAACGGGCCTGCACCAAGTGGCCAACATCATAGAGTCAGAGTGCCCAAATTACTGTAAAGACTAAAAACGCTGATGATAATACTAATAATAAACACAGTACCTGCATGCTCTGCAAAAAACTAAATCTTCCTACTAACGCTTAAACAGAGAAAAAGGAAGTTCAGCTACAAAAACAATGATTTCATTTAGTTTGAACTGAATAACTTTTAAGCACTCATTTATCTGCAAATAACCTAATTTAATAATTACACAACACAAGGTTGCACATGACTATACCGGACCATTTGTCCATATCAAAGTATATGGATGCACACATTTTTTAATGTGTCATTTTTCATATCGGTAACATAACTTTCAGTTTTTCTTACCAAACCGTATGATTAAATGTTTTGACTGCACGCCGCGGGAGACTAGGAAATATGCCAATATTTTAGAGTTCTTAGTGATCTTACCAACTCTCACATGAAAACGTACCTACTACAAGAAGGTCACTGATCCCCATTTCATAGAATTGCAGCTGGCCTCGTTCAACCACGGTGAACTAACTATATCAGAAAATTGGTTAGTAGGGGTGTTAAAGCGTCAACACCTCCACCCTGCTTTTTTCATTCAAAGCCTTATGCACTTTTTGCAGAGAAATGTTTGCTGATGTGACAGACAGTATGGTAAATAAAAACGCTTAACTTGAGTGGTCGACTGCATCGCGACTAATCCGTGATGTTTAGTCCTCAGTGACCCTTCGCTTTAGAAAACAGACCTCCCTTTCAGGAAAGAGCTAATTTGCCAACTACGGCCAAACTTTTGATGACTAGTGCAATGCAACTCAATTTAGTCTTGCAAGTGCACAAAGGCCCCTTAAAAAAAGACACATTGGCAAAATAACTTGCTCACGGTTCACCGACATGAATTCTAACTCTTCCTTAAGTCTCGAGAGCAGCTGCCTCATTGACTTTGTGAGAAAGGGTAATTATAAGGGAGAATATAGTGCTGAGCTGGGGTTTCCGAGTGACCGGCCTTGAATGTCCCTTCCCCTCGTTTGCGTGAGGCCCGCCTTTGTGTGTGCGTCTCTGCCAAAACATAGCCAACGCACAGAGAGGTGGAATCCTGTGTGGACCAGACGGTCAGTTAATCCTCTCTCCTGCGGGGGTGAGGTGGGGGGGGACAACAACATGCCGGGCGACTGACACTGCTAATCACACACTCCGACAACTGAGAAGTCTCGAGGGAGTGACTTTTGCAAGCCTGTCCTTATAAGACACTGACTGGTGACACCAGACACACTGACTGGGCAACATGACAGCTCTTAAAAGGGACAAATGACTCTCTTTAAAACGAGAACAGGACCAGTTAGAGGACAAAGTCAGACCACTAGTAAACAAACAAAAATTAACATTCAACTTAACATATCTATCCAACTTCTGCAGATGAAAGCGCGTATACTTTTGTTTTTCCACTTTCCTTAAAGGTTCCTTAAAATAAGAGGTAAACCCTAAAAGAAGTTCAACATTGAATGTCCAATTGATGCAGTGAGTCAAGTTCGGCTGTGGCATTTGTTCTGACACATCTCCGTTGCAGTTTGAATGTCTACAGGACACCTTTTAGAGGCACGGCCTTTAAAGACGTCCGCCCTTCAGCAGTTACGTTTACAGCCCTCTTCGTCAGTCTTTCTGTGTTTGCAAGCACATTGAACAGACGTTTATAACCCATTCAGATGTGGCAACAGATGCTTTGGAGCTGTGCTTTGCCTATTTACAGCCCTAACCCACAACATCTTGTACCTGGATTTCTTAAACTGTGATATTAGCAACAGGAAAACTCTTTGTCCATATTTTTCTCCACTCCTTCTCACTTCTTACTTGTTTCCTCTATTTAGTTAATCGTTCATCTCCCTCCTCTCACCATTTCCTAGATGACACAGTTTAAAGCAGGCACTGTTTGACACTATGCGCATCCTCCTCTCTCTCACACTATAATTTTCTCTCCTTCCTTCGTGTGCAGAGCCATTAAACAGACCTAATGCTGCAGTGAGAACAGTTCAAGATTGCACAGAAGCACTATCTGGACAAGGGAACAAATGAAGCCAACAAAGATGACAGTCCAAGGAGCATCTCAATGATCCTCAAAACCAGAGACTGTACCATTTCCATTTTTTTGTTTTTCTTTCCATGTTTCTAAATCCCCCTCTCCATTTCAGCTGTGAAGAGGAGTTCTCACTCAGACTGGCCCCTTGTTAAATGTGCAGCTGTTTAGTTACTGTAAGCTGTTAAGAGGAGCTTTGCTGAGAGAGGCCTTAAGAGAGAGAGAGAGAGAGAGAGACACACACACACACACACACTTCAATTAGTAGAGCTGCTAATCTGGCCTGCTGGGCTCTGAGCAGCTGTCTGTCCCTCTGATTAACCCCCCTCCCGGCAGGGTGAGACAAGCATCAGAGGGAGGGAGGAATGGAAGGAGGAGTGAGAGCAGAGGAGGAATCGCCGCTACCTTCGAAAACACAAAAGATTCATCCTTCGGGGGAAGGGATGGTGAAATGCTGTGTGGGAAGCATCCCTTTCACAAGAGGACAAAAAAAATCTAGTAATCTACATTCAGTTGACCAGCTCAGAAAACTTTCCACTAATTTTACAAGATACATTAGAAGGATATTGAAGAGGAAAGGGAGGGCCTTTTGTATTCTACTTTTGGAGTTTGCTTTTGTATTGTAAATGAGGTGAAGGGTCACACGCAACTGGCAAAGAGTTTTAATGCTGGCGAGCACCCATATTGCAACTCCTCCCTTCCTATAATCCTCAGCGTTTTCCTACCTCTTCAAATTCCTATGGGGTATCTCCTGAGCAACGCAACAAACTCCCACCTCCCTGTAATTTCGCTTTTATTCTAACATTTTACGTTCATCCGTCTGACTCTTCCTTCCTTGACGGTCCCTCAATAGTCCGGCGATAATCCTCTCTCTTCACCTTGCTCATGTACTTATACAGAAACAGGATGTTGACATAGGCCGGGCCCCCCCTGACATACACAGCAGGGCAGGAAAACAGGCACAAGCTAGGAAGCCAGTGAGGGCCCTCTTCCTGTGGGCTGCTGTCACCCTGCACCCCCCAAGCCAACAGAGAGCACCAAAGAGAGAGTGTGGGATATGACGACAAGATACGTGAGAGACAGCGCATTAATCCAGATTATCAAGGTAAATACATGTTAATAGATGCTCTTAAGTGATCTGTTACATGCTTCATAGTGATGTCATTAGATGGGGATGCTAATACCCGAACACAAAGCTAACCTTTCACCATATACACGTGTGCTCACAACCTAAAAGCACAAATACCGTGGTCCATTGTCAAGAGTCTGGATACTTAATTTCCAAACACCCCAGGTTCAAAGTACTGAAAGTTACTGTTCACCATTTAAATTTTCCGGGGAAAACATGAACAAAAAGATGATACTTGAATTTTTATATACTCAGATTCATCACACGGTCAATTGATTTCATCTGTGTATTTTTCATGTATGGTTTAACCTGTAATATCACCACAACCTTTACCATTCAGCCTATTGAACAACCACAAAGGGTAAAAACTAGGACAACTTCACCTCCAAACTGAACTTAACAGGATGTGCTCACTGTTGACTGCAAAAGCCTCACTGTGAACAAGACCTACGCTTTTTTTACAGAAATGAAAAGATATGAAATTATATAAAGTCGTGACTGTTATTTCTAAATCACTAGCACAAAACACATTTCCCCAAGTATCATGCTGCTAGCTCAACAGACTCTTGTTACTCAACCTTGCAATAGTTTTCATGCCTTTCGCAGATGAGGACAGACACTGAGGCATGAGTGATCAAAAGTGTGATGTCTGGCACCGATCCCCGAGAAAGTCACGTCCGATGGACCCTGCCCTCGCTTGCTCTGTTTATTATGTCAGTGCCTCCCTGCGACAAGCTTTCTTTCTCTGTCAGTTATTGTCTGCGACATAGATGTCGCTCTCAGCAGAGTGGCCAGCGCGGCGCTGTCCAAGGAGCTGCTTTTGGGATGGTGCCCTGGTGACTCAGGAGACAAGAGGGGGAAGTGGAGGATGACATCAGCGCTTGGCTGTTCCTCTTATGTAGCTTCCCAAAACACACCCCCACCCACCCACACAAACACCCACCACCTCAAGATTCAGAAAGAAGACGTGCTTCACTTGTGGCAAAGCCTGTTGTTGCAAGGAAAGTGTCTGATGTAAGCTTTAGCAACTTGACCTTGAAATCTTTCCATGAGAGGGACTCTAACCAAACAATGTGCAAGCTTCATTTGGATTTATCAAGCAGACCAGAATCTCTAAACTAGAAAAGCCAAATGCTCAATACTACTGTGTCACAGTTCGACTGTTTAAAGTAATAAGTGGCCTCGACAACTTAATCTTTAGTGAATCTTTTGCTGTAAAGCGGAAAACTGGCCCTCAGACACATGTGCGAGCTCTACCTAAGTCTTTCTAAGGTGAAAATGCTGCATGTCCATGGTGGGACTGCTGTGAAGTGACTGCATGAAATTGGTTTTGTTTTGGTGTTGTTCACATCCCGGGACTCTGGCATTAGCTCTCCACCCTTTAAGCAACAATGGCAGCAGTGTTGCAGTTGCGAGGCCTGTGGGCCAGGCAGTTCACTTCACACTCTGGCTGTTGTTGACTTGGAAGAGGAGTATGAGGAGTGGGAGCCGCCATGGGCATGAAACTGCCACTTCCCAGAATGCATAAATGTAGCTTTGAGCAGCTGTGCATGCCGACTATTATGACAGCTAGAGAGAAGCTCTAAAGACTCAGTTATACGTGCAGACTAGGCAGGAACAAACAAGCAACTTTCATGTCTTTGATTCGTATCGTATATCCTGAGCTACACTCTTCAGTTTTAACAGTGCTGCTCCATTTTTTTTTACATCAAACAATCACAGTCAATTAGCAGGGAAAGTGCCAAACTCAAGTGTTTTTTCCTGCCCTTTTCACCTTAGCGGTGCACTCCCATATCTGTCTAACGCAGTGTGATAAAAAGCTGCTGATATTTGTATGCCAACTCTCATTTAGCTCTTTTCGGCCTCTTACCGGTTTCGGCATTTTTGCTTCCTTTTCTCTTTACGCCCGACAGCTGAGGAGGAATCTGCCACAGGATGGCAACAACACCTGTATCGCAGGACCTGAAAGCGAAACAGACAAATTTAACCTTCGGGCAAGCCGTACATATGAGCAAAACAACAGTAGCACTTGCACAAATACTATCTACTTATATTCTAAACTATGTGGAAAGAAACAATACATTACATTCGGATCATTGATATTGAAATTTAGTAAAAATTCTTCCTACAAAGGTGACACTTTTGAAGGCTGAAATCACAATCTGTCAGTGAAGCCCTGAAACAGTAATGTGAAGAATTAAATTCAGCAGAAGATAAAAGAATATAAAGTTTAAGGAGAGGGGGAAATAAAACACTATTAAACTGAGTGCTCTACACAACTGACAGAATGAAAAAAATTAAATGAATAGCTACTAGGCACAGAAACCCCAAAGAGCCAAAGGTACAGAGAAGCGGTTTTGCATTCAGCCTCGGGCCACAGACATAAAACGTCATGTTCGTACAGTGACTACTGACGAGGCTGTTTGGGGAAATCACATCAGACGTAGTTGCGGTGGAAGAGAAAACTGAAAGTTGAGGACTCTGGAAAATGGCCATCAGTTGTACTTTAGCAAAATGAAAAGACACAAGTTACTGAATACCTGCCTACAATTTGTGATGAAAAGCACTCTGCATCTTTATTTCATTATCAAATGGCAGCACCTAATCTGGCCCATTACATCATGCCAATTAAATAAATGGGCCTGAACCATTCAAGGCTCATCCGGTAGCAAAACTAAACTAAAATACACATCACAGTGTGGGTACGTGCAAGCCTGAAAGCTGGGCAATGACCTATGTTGAACTGCAATGTGACACTGGAAATAATCCAGGAATAACACAGGTTTTTGTTACGTGACCATGTCTCAGCCTGATCTGGATGCTCTAGTACACTGTCTGCTGGCACCCTGTCACAGATAACATACCACAATGTAGCGTAGGCTTTCAAAGTGTATTTGACGCAAATGGACATTAATTCACGACTGAACAGCATCTCTGACAGGAAAAACCTGCAGAGGAGCTTTCTGTCAGCTTTGATGTTTTTACAACTCAGAAACATTCTTCATTTGTCATTGCTATTATCAATTACACTTTGAGGCCACACTGCTGGTTTACAAAGCTTTAAAACCTTCAGTTTGGGAGAACTTCTTTGATTGCTCTGTCTAGACAACACTGAAGGACTAAATTGTTTGGTATTTTATTTTGAAATGACTTCGCACGATGCCGCATTTTAACGCCCAGAATACAGAAAAAATTAACAAATTACAAAACAATAATATATCTTTAACGGCAAGTAAATTAAAAAAGCAACGATAACTGTGTGACAAAAATGAAGTTTATGATGAATACATTGAGGAAAGCTGAGCATTTGTTTGCAGACGGAGACGTGCCCACTTGTAGCTCGGAGGTAATTAGCTCGCTCAATTTACCCGCCGTGTGTTTCGCTACCGTTACACCGAAATGTAACATCACTTTCTTCAAATGGTGAACAAAAACAAAAACCAAAACGCTAACTAAAATAAAGGGAACTAAGTTTTACACCTTTGTTATGTAAAAAAAATGCTCATTTTCCGAGTTTCACACACAAGTTAGCACGTAAAACGAGTCTTGAGTCGAGAATAGTGCGAGCAAAGCGTAAATATGGGCGTCTTACAAATTCTGTGGGTCTGGTCTAATTAACGGGACGAGCCCGGAACACAAATCTGCCTCCTGATACATGTGAAGTTTTACAGATTTAAAATGTTGGCCACCGTTAACTCAACACGTTTATACTTAAAAAACACAAAAAACAGAACATTTACGTTAAAAAAATTCTTTCAGGCTGTTTAACTACGAGCGTGTCTCTCCACCGGTGCCGGATAAAACCTGAATTGCTCGAACACGAGGACATCCGCTACTGCACCAAACTTAAAGAGGAGCTCATCTTTTTTTAGGGAGAGGCAACTCACCGGGGGACGGAGACTGTCCTCAAACTGAGAGCACGGCCGGCGTTTTCTCTTCAGGTGTGCCGCGGAGAGAAAAGATACCCGCTGTAGTTGTCCTCCGTTATCTCCCGCCGCTTCAACCGAGACAAATTCCCGCAGACATTCACGCGCCGTGGAAGTCTTAAAAACCATAAGACGATTTGGGGTGCAGCTGTCGAGCCCACCGGAATGACGCACTACTGCGTCCGGTCTGGAATTTAAAAATAAAAGTCCTTTCTGAAAGGAGGTGGCGAAATACCTTTAGTAGCACACTGTTAACTATTTTCTCAACTATTGATGTTTGTGATCTTTTCTGTTAACAGCTCCAAGTTAAGTTGCATACTTTTTTGCTCTATACACCCAAATGGTTCCTGATAACCCACATTCCACTGATTTGGTTATTATTTTGAAAGAAAAAAATACCCGATTTCCTCTCTGTTCCTTAGTGTCTGTCGCGCACTTAACGCAGCTAATTGTGGCGATGTACAATATGGCTGTCAGCAGCCGAAGAGGGGATGCAAGGCGTGTATGAGGCATGCATCGTGCCGTGAGCGGTATGGAGGGTGATTAATAGCAGACTGGGCATGATTTGATGGGCTAAATCAGCTGCAGAGCTCCCCTCTCTGGACCTCCTGGAAGACTGCAGCCAGGGCACCTTCAGTTGCTGCATGTTTAATGCGATGCAGGCATTTCTTCCTTACTGCTCCTGTGCTTTGCTGCAGAAAGAAGCATTGGATAATGTTCAGCATGACCTTTTAACCCATCTGATAGAACTGGCCCCTTGTATTATGTCTGTGTGAATAAAATGTAAAAAAAAAAAA
>JAVQJZ010069359.1:0-18232 GCA_036025355.1 Leiopotherapon unicolor | reverse complement strand
AATGCAGCTGTCTATATAACGAAACGCAGAATGGAAGCAGGAGAAAAGGAATATAAACCATATAAGCTGTCAAGGATAAAATTCACGGTTTCATTCTTTTCCTGCCGAGGCTGTCATATGTTTTTGCTGCTTTTCTGGCAACAAATATGACATCTTATTCTTGCTCTTTTCTTATTGTTCAAATAAATGCATGATGGATAAATTACTTTTGCCTGAGACGATCAAAACACGAACCGATTCAGCGCTGCAAATGCTCTGGATGTTTCAAAAGTCTTTGCACAAAACAACAAAACAGAGAGTCTTTTTCAGTGCTAATTGCAGCTTTGTAACGAGGACATTCCCCGTTTAACTATTATCTAATAAGTTGAAACTCAAATGCATTGATAACAGTAAATGGTTATTAAGATGTAGAACTTATTACAATTATTAACTGTGGGAAATCCCTTGTGGACATTGTTAAACTTCATAAACTCAAATCTTAATTACACAACAAAAACAAAGAGAACTGTGGCAGGCCGAGTCCGCGATGGGGGGAAACAGACTCAGCTGTGGCAAAGCAAAACTGTCTTTGTGCAAACAGAGAAAGATTAGTTGGCATTTTAAGGATTATATCTGAGGATGTCATCAACAGTTTCTTCCCCCCGGAGAGGACGGCCCTGTGCACTGAGAAATTGAACACAGTGAGCCTAAAACAGTCACTATCTGATTTGATTTCTACAGATGATTTCTTGCCGCTTGTATATAAACACGATTTTAGTTCCCATTTACTGAAAATGTATTTGTGTAATATACAGGAGAAGGGGACATTACTCTTTCTTTATGTTCATCTATTCAACCCTTTTCAGATATAACTGTGTCAGTTGTGTTACATAAATAATGTGTCAGAAATATAAATATTAATATGAAATTCTGCATGCCATCACACAATAATCAGAATTTAACATCTATCAATAAACTGCTTCTATTCCACCAGACTGTAAGGGAGCTAGCCTTTATCCGCTGACATGCTGTTTATGCACGAATGTACTTTATATACAGTATATGCTACCTAGTTACCACATCTACATATAAAAATTAATTTTTCACTTTTGCCACCTTACAAACTGCTGCCTGTGACTGCTGATGCTGCACTTTATGTGGAATTGTTTACCCCTGTGGGGAGCTGGGGCATTTAGACGGTGTCCCCATGGCCAGGCATCCTTTTAGATTTAAAAACAGTGAAGAGAACAAAGCCACAGTAGATTAGTAGTTTGCAACCAAAGTAAAAGCCCAGAAGGATCTCTGGAGAATTCCTAAACCCTAATTGTTGACTGCTTCAGTAAATACAGGGGGTCCTTAAAACAAACATGTAGCTACATTTATATTCACATATATTCTTATTTATTTATTGTAAAATATAATAAATACAATTTATTATTCATGTCATGATTTAGTACTGGAGGCCAAAAGTGCTTATTGGATCCTTTTAGAATTCAGCTTGGTTTATATATTGTGCAATATTGGTCAGGCTTTCATTTAATTATTGATCTTACTTATCCCTGTTGGGTGTAACTCCTCGGATTTCGCAGGACGATCGGTCCTCGGTCATTGCCCATGAGTCCACTCCCTCCGTCTCCATGATAATCGCACTGGAGCATCGATCGAGAGTGAAGCGCACTTCCTTTAAAGTGGAGGGAGGAGGAGAGAGGTCATCGCTGCTGTGTGTGTGGATGTGTAAGAAAAAAGACAGAACGGGATGAATTCAGTTTTCTTACTTTACTGTTGCTCCTCACATCAAGGCGATGCCAGCGCCTGTCAGCCACCCCGACATTATTTGTTAACTGGAGGACCAGGGTCCCAGAGCCATGGTTAACTTTCAGACTGGGTGTTCCGCCAATCAACTCTGAGGAGGAGAGAGTTCAGAATTATATATCTATATATGTATTATTACTATTATTATTGTTGTTATTATTATTATTCTAGATGTCTTCTACCTCCAAAAAGGCAACTCTTACAGATTTGCTCAGACAAGGTCGAGAAAAACTGATGGAATTTTGGAAACAAAGAAGAAGGGAAAAAAAACAGGCGAGATGCAAATTACTAGTTCATGCACGCATGGAAAATAACCCAAGGGACATACGAAAGCGTCTCACCTGAAAACAAACATACAGTATGAGCTCAAAGAGAGAATGACAATGCGATGTAACACAGTTGGATTATAGCAGGCAATCTGATTGCCGCCAGAAACAAGGTGATGGAAGATAGTAACACAGAGCTGCAAAGTGGAAAATAACAATCAATTAAAACGTCGGTTCACTCAAATTGCTCTTCACCACGAGCTATGTGAGATATCCCGAAACGATGACGGTGTTTCTGGAATAAGATGTTGCTGCATACGTTTTTTGTTTTTTTTTCCCACATCTCATTTTTAAATGATGTGAGCCCCACAAACAAAATTGAATTCACCTTTGTCATTTTGGGGTGAAGGCAGAAATCTGGGGGATAGATGACTCAAGCACTGAGCGAAAAAAAAACCCCAAACTATCTGCATTTCTAGATACTACGAGTGGAAAATGAGAAATATGTTTTTGTGTAATTGGGGTGCCCCAACCCTTCAAGTTAGCCCCAGTGTAAAAATTTAAATTATGGACACAGAATATGGTAATTGGAGACTGAAGTGTGTGTTTGTGTGTGAGAGACGGAGCAAGTGCACACAGCATTTAAGGAGGGGGTATTTTATTCAGGAGCAGTATTTACCCCTCTCACATCGACAGCGCAGCCCAAAATACACCATTTAGACTGGTTGCTCGCATCTCTTGCAAATAATCATCTATAATCTACAAATTCATAAAATGTCTCTTGAAGACATTTTTAAAATTCTAATTTTTGGGGTCAATATCATTATTATCCTGTACCTACCCATCACTGATAAGTACCCCGCGCCACATATCACTGTTTGATATTTGCACCTACTCAATCGACCAAGCAAGACGTGTTTACATCAAAAGACATCACTAACCATCGATAACTTAGATGAAGCATCACAACAACACGATTCTGTTTGCTTAAGGTAATGGTCCACTTTGGGCTGCGTTGAAATATTAGGCTTGTATAACTGTAAATACAACAAACACAATTGTCTATTCAGTTCAATAAATATTTAACACTGTCCTTCATTTGGATGATTCAGGTCCGTGCCTTTGTGTCAGCAAGAATAAAACTTGCTGTCAAGTCCTTGGGCAAGACACTGGATGTCTACCAGCCACAGAAACTGCTGGGAACTGAATGGCTGCTTTGATGCTGAAGCAGGGAGGTGAGCAAAAACACGACACCTTATGGCACCCATAAACCATACGTACACACTAAACAGTAAATCTGGGTTGCCTGTGTAGCCATGTTAAGCACTTACTGTATAACTCGGTAGACTGAGTGCTTGTATCCCTGAGCAGTGCACTAACTAACTAAATTTGCCTCATTTATTTGATTAGTTTCCACCCAGTAATTAAACACACAAAATTAAGTTCCAGGTTTTTGGGCAATAACATTTCACAGGCCCCTTGCCACGCATCTAATTGTCCAAACTCATTCTTTACCTATGGCCATGTAGTCTTCAGCATCCCCAGGCAGCAGAGTGGCCAACGGGCCGGCGTACAGGAGCAATCCGTCGTCCTCCTCCGTCATAAACTCCAGTGAAAGATGGCTATCAAAGCATGGCCTTATGGGGGGAAACCAGGCATAGCCGTTGCCAAGGAAACTAAGTCTCGTCTGCTGACAGTTTGGCCCCTCAAGCTGTGGGGGGCAGTGGCACCTGTGGCACCGAGAGGAGGAGGGTAAAAAAAAAGAGAAGAAGTGGAAAATCAAGGTAAAACACGGGGAAAGAAACAATCAGTGTCGTTCATGTTTTGTGCTCTGTGAAATCTCCGCGCTGTCCAATCTCTGGATCTGTGCGTGGCGACTTCTCTCCGGCGGACGTGACAGTCCTGTCGATTCGCACAGGTAGGGCCTCTGGCTTTTCTCCAGCGCGTCCAGAGACAAAGAGGAATGCTCTTTCATCAATCAGTTGTTTGCATTATCCACGAGGCCCTGAATATTCAGTTCTACATTAAATCAATTAGCTATGAACACAATATTAGTCTGGTCTATTCTTTATCTATCACAGCTGCCCGAGCTAAAACCCTCCGGAGACTCTTCCTGCTCTGCACATCACATCTCCTTTGTTAGGAGATAATTAATTCTATTTCTCTCACTTTTCTATGCACCGCACCACCACTGATTTCCTGGACTTTTTTTCTCACTTAACCCCATCCGTCTCCTTCTCATTCTTAAGGTACTACACACTTTGGATGATATGCGTGCGATTGCCTCTTCTTGTACTTATCTACTTCGATTAAGGCTTGAGTGCTACGGCTTGTCGCTTCTGCAGAAGCTGGAACGCGAATGTTTTCAGTGCCTCTCTTCGACGTGTTTGTATATGAGGCCATATTGGTAAGTATTAATAAAAATGCAAAAATACCGGAAAGGGAAAGATACATGCAATGATGACAAAAAAAAATGAAAAACGCCCATTCAATCACTGGGATTGTGAGGAATAGAGGGGACCAGTTGATCTCATCCTGTCCCCTCCACTGCAGGCATGTGAGACAAGCTGGCTTTGCTGATAATGTCAAAGCCATCTATTTTCATGCAGCGTCTGAGGGAGGCTGTGTGTACCGAGGCTGTTAGGGGCTGTTTCTCCCCATTGCTGTTTATTCTGCAGAGGGGCAACACATGTCAGGAATACTGATCCATACGCAGCAAAAGGGACGGCTCAGGCAGAGTGTATCCTTATGCATACATATGCACACGCACGGCGCAGCGGCTCACTCTTTCGCCGCCCTTTTATGTGACTCATGAGAGCAATGCCAATCCAAATCAAGAAGAGCAGGGCATGTTTTTCACACTTCTGACTGACAATATCTGATCAGCTGCCGACTGAGGTTGCCTGTTAAGCCGCTTCGACAGCGGATAGCGCCGAAAAATTGCTTTCTTTATGGTTGTACTGCATTCATACGAGGGCACAGGCGGCACATACGGGGAGATATTCTTTACACAGAACAGAAGCCCCTCGCAGCAGCGCGCAAGTCAAATGCAGCAGAGAAAGTTCAAAAGAAAAAAAAAAGAAAGGAAAAAAATGTGTTCTGTGCATCCTCTCTCTGAGGACTATTCCTTTGAGAAACTTGCATGTTACTGTAAATGACATTAAATGAGATTTTGAGAAGTTGTGAGAATGGGGGGGTGGGGGGTGGGGGTGGGGGAGCAAAGTTGTACTAATCCCTTGCCCTATATTTTTTTTTAATCTGGGCATTAGTGTGTGCATAATATGAAATGTGTGCTACTTCTTTTGCTGCAGTGGACTCCCAGAGACCTATATGTTTGAAGTTGAAGGCCTTTATATTGACCACAGACATATGTCAATATTTAGAGTTAATATTAAAATAACCCACTAATGACCTTGATACAAAGGCTACTCTCATCATTTACTTCTGCAAGACACGGCATGCTTCAAAATGTTATAAATCTAGAAGCCTAATTTAATAAGTTTGGGTAGATACGCTCAGATATGCACATACGTGTACTGTGCTTCCATGGCAAAAAGTCAGACTCTGCTACTCTATATTCAGCTGACAACACGGCAGTGCAGTTCAAGAAAGTTAGGTCAAGCTGCAGGTGAAGGAGAGTTTTGCTCACGAGGGGCATTGTTAGTAATTCTGGGTTCATTTTCCGAGATGTCACTCTCAGAGTGAGTCTAGCAGGACTACAGAGGAGGCTGCAGCGCACCAGAAAACTCCTATTACTGTTTCCCATCTTATCAGAGCTTCCTCCAACCACAACAGACGTGCCTCTCACCTGTATCCGTTCTGTGTGTCGACGCAGGTTCCCCCATTGAGGCAGGGGTTGCTGGGGTAGGAGGAGCAGGCTTGGTGGGTCAGCTCCCTGGCAGCGCAGCCACACACAGCCATGGACGTCAGCGTCACCGAGACCAGGGATAAAGCGCCTGAGTCGACCAGGGCGGGCGAGTCACTGACGCTTAGCTGTGTGGAGCAGCCGCCGGATGTCTTGCAGTCTGTGCGCACACACTCATCCACCTGCACCTGGCTCACATTCACTCGCAGCAGTGACTGCAGCTGCGGAGAGCCGGGAAGGGGAAGAAGGGAGGAGATGAGGGAAACGGGAATTGCCATCATTGTCGGTGAAGACACAAGGATTTGTATCTCCAGTGTTGGCTGTGAGGGGTACACACCTCCAACACAAGCGATGCAGAAGAGGGAGGCGAGGCCTGATCTACATAAATGATTTTAATATTGTACATCAGTTTTTTTTTTTTGTTTTTGTTTAGTGTTTTTCCTTTTTGGAGCGAGACATATCGCAGGGCATGACAGTGGAATCAACATGATGCACAGTCAAAATGTGGAGGAAAGAAAGCCATTAAAAAAAGAAAAGAGGCATATCGAAGAAATGAATGGGAGAGACAAAGAGACATGACAGGGGCAGGCAGTAAACAGACAGAAAGTTGGCGCGAAAATAAAAGGGCAGATAAAAAGCGGTTATCTCTTCCCCTCAAGCTCTCAAGTGTATCACTTGATATACGAGCATTGATCTCTATCTATTGGACACGATGGTATATATACCTTCTTTTTATGTGTGGCAAGGACAGCGTGGAGTTTCTCCGGGCGTACGTAGCCAGTGTCTGTTAGCACATAGAAATGGATGTCCACTGCTTTCTCCTCTCTGTCTGCTATGCTGAAAATGTTGATGCTGCCCGGTCTGACGGACAGCGTTTCAGACAGGAAGTCCCACAACGTCTCCAGCCGACTCTTCCCCTCGACATGCGAGTCGATAAAATCTCTCGCCGTAATGCCTTCGGGAGACAAAGAGAGTGGGGCGTCACGGAATAAGAACTACTGACTCGTCAATGACAACTACTGAGTTGATCAAAGTCTACGGAGTCCCTGATTCCATTAGCACAAGAGGTAGCCTAACATCTCACTGTATTGATCCGTTTCCTCACTGAATCATCCATAAGGTGAACGAGTCGTGATGCAGCCGAGTAAAAATCATTTATTTCTTCACCGAAAACAAAGTCAGCGTCTTGAGGAAATGCCTTGTACAAAATATTTTAATGACTGGAAAATCAGTCACTTGTGGTGCCACCTTCCAATAATATCTGGATGTGAATGTGGGCAGTCATCTTTAATCTCCAAAAAATGATAATGACTTGGAGTCAGAGGCATCCATAAAAGCTTTCAACTCTGTTCGCCAAATGGCTTTTTAAATGTCAAGGACTTTACCTGACACTTCCAAATTGACCTTTATCACTCCGATTTGCTCTGAGAGACTGACAGAAAAATGAACACTCTAACATAAACTTCAGAGAGTTAAAGAATAAGGCGAAGAAGGAAACTATCAGCAACACGCTGTGGGAATGGTCCCTTTACAGCGCTTAGAAATGTTAAAGAATGCGAGTATAAAAAATTTTCCTGACAGCCTATTATTTCAGTGTTAACTGGATTGACAAGCTGATAATCATTCAATGAAAAGTACCAATTTATTCATGCCTGTGGCAGATGCTGTCTCTTTCAACATCATCTTCAAAAAGGAATTAAACAACAGCAGTGGCAACAAAGAGCAAGCTTTCTATTTTGAGGCGGATGACTGAGAGAGGGAATCCAATTGAAAAGCTATTATACTCAATATTGTCTTGACTTATGGTTTGGGGGGTCATGTAGAGACACAAGAAGGTGAAGTAAGAGTTGAATCACAGCACCAGCCGGCCCTCCTGCAGAGCTGCAGGCACTCAGTGATTCAAAATTAACACAGTGTCTGTGTCAGCAGGTGAGTCAGTGTTTCGGCTAACGTTACCGGTCAAGCGCAGCGAGGCAGACGACAGGATGGCCTTCTCCTCCAGCTCCCTGACGTGAACTCTGACCCCAGAGATCACGTCGGGCCACACCCCATCAGACACCCCGACCCTCAACCAGTAGCTGCCTGCCGGGGTGTTCTGCTGGAGGGTAAGCACTCCCGAGCTCTGGTTTAGACTGAAGTATCTGAGAAAAGCAGAGGAGATGTTAAGCACGAGAGGACGGCTTCAGCTGGAGATGAGAGAAAGAAAAGCAAAAAAAAAGACAGTTGGCTTCTATTGTTCCTTTGCTCTTGTTCACAGGAAAAAT
The DNA here is from genome assembly GCA_036025355.1 of Leiopotherapon unicolor. Taxonomy (NCBI): domain Eukaryota; kingdom Metazoa; phylum Chordata; class Actinopteri; order Centrarchiformes; family Terapontidae; genus Leiopotherapon; species Leiopotherapon unicolor. The sequence continues at coordinate 10,046 of JAVQJZ010069359.1, read as the reverse complement.
ACCTGACAGATGGCAGACAGACAAGTAGAGAATTGGTCAGCAGTACCCATTTTGTTACACCAACAGGATGTGAATGTGCATTCAGTTTTGAAAAAAAAAAAAAATAACAACAAAAAAACAAAAAGCCAAAGAAACAGACTGAGAAGAAACACCATGAAGTAGAAGAGAAAAAAAATTCTTTAGACCCAAAAGAGGTTGATAGTTGTCATGGTAACTGTCAGAATTTGTTATATGAATAAAACAAATATGCAATTGGTATTTCTAATCTGATCTTGAGGGTGTGAATACTGAATAACTGCACAAGGTCCCTGATGGAGTGAGACCGTGCTCATACGGGCTGTTTCATCTCAGGAACGTCATACAGGTGGACTGAGACTGCTTGGTTTGTTTGAATCTGATTACATTTTCCACAATGGCAATCGCTGTTGACGGCTATGATTAAAGTCCCTGCGGAGAGTGTAGCGTGTATTAGAGGCCGGGGAATTGCATCTAAGATTAGGTGAAGTACCCGTTAGGCATGTTTTAAGCTGAGTGATATCATTGAAAGAGGCCTTGTTAGAGAAATACAGCATCAAAGCTGAGTCCACATCCTCTTTATTTTTCAAATTCTGCACAGTTCTTCTGCCCCTGTATTGCTTTAGCAGGTGTACTTGTGCTGTGCATTCGGAGCACAGTGTGTTGTCAGACAAAAAATTATGTGCATTTAACAGCAAGCTCTTACTTGGCTGCGCTCGTCTCCAGAGTGTAGGTCTTGTTGTCCCAGTCATCGGGATCTGGGGCATACACCTTCCCTAGTGCTGCATTTGCCATCCTTCCTGTTCAAGGTAAACACATACACGCACACACACACACACACAGATTCAGTCTGGACAGAATCTGCTGATGCCAACACTTATCTTTTCGTCCCTCTCTTCTCCTTATCTTGCATTCTTGTGTTCTGTTCTACTTATTATGCTCATAACTGTGGAGCCCCACTGCTGGAATGAATAGGCTCTCAGTGCTCCACTTCAGAGAGCGTGGAGCTTAAGGAAGCAGGGCTATCTCAGTATGGATTATGTTATTATCGACCTGCGGTGCCAGAGTACTGCAGCTGGGTAAACAATGGCAGCCTGGATGAGTCACGGCGTTCCTGTTTTCCACAATTACCAAAACTGCCGTGTAGCTGAGCGTGCGATCAAAACACTAACAAGCCAACACACCTAACTAACTCGCCTGGAGGGTATAAAAGTACAAAAAAAAAAGAGGAATCATGAAAACGTATAATAACGTGATGTTCGGATGAGCTTTAGGCACCGGGCTGGCAAGGGAAGAATGTGCTGAGGGCTTCAGAAAGGATTTGACAACGATATTTCCATAACAAAACACTGTTAGAATGTAAAAGGAAGAGTGCAATTATGAATTCCAGTCTACACCAAGCAGGTACGGGAGTGAAAACTTTTCCCTTCAGCTGTAGCCTCAGTTTCCCCTCTTCACTCAAGCTCTGCCTGCAGTGAAAAGCTCCGTAGTGAAAGAGCGGGGCAAAGAGACTGCAATGAGGGGGAGCGAGCAACTCACCCTTGCGGCCATGCACATAGACATCTTTCTCTCCCGCCTGATGGGCGTTATCATTCTGGTCACCAATGGTGATGGTGAGCGTGCTTGTGGCTGTCATTGGCGGATCGCCGCTGTCAATCATGATCACCGGCAAGTGGAACTCGCTCTGCCTCTCTCTGTCGAATCTCCGCAGGGCGGTGAGCGTTGCAGAGCCGTTCCCGTGGTCCTGGAGGTGGAAGTCGATAGAGTAAAGCGAGGGCAGGGAGAGGAAGAAAGGAGGGCCGTGCTCTGGGGAGTCTCTGTCCACAACATGAAGTAAAGTTGAGCTCCTGTTGAGCCAGACCACTTGAGGTGCTGGACTGTTTTCCCACAGCACAGGAGTGTAAGTTGTCTCTAGCTCTGGCCCGTTGTCATTCATGTCCAGCAGAGGTAAGTGGACCGTGACACTGCCAGTCAGCGCCGGGGTGCCCCGGTCTGTCGCCATGACAACCAGCTCGTAGCCCGCCACTGTTTCTCTATCCAGCGGCCCGGCGACTGTGACCACGCCGGCTCGGCTGACTGTAAAATGTCCATACGGGTCAGACTCAGGGAGGATGCTGTACAAAACGTCCCCATTCAGGCCGGAGTCAGAGTCGACGGCTGCAACCTGAATGATGCTGGTTCCCACAGTTACGTCCTCGGGCAAAGGGGAGAGCAGGTGGGAGCTTGGGGCAAACACAGGAGCGTTGTCGTTTTCGTCCTCCACGACAACCAGACAGTGGATGAGGCTGGAGAAGTCAGAGTCCTCCACCTTTACAGTGAGGTTAAAGCGCTGCTCGCCCGGCTTCTCGAAGTCCAGTTTCTTCTTCAGACTCAGCGTGCCTGTCTGTGCCAGTCTGTGGCTGACCATGTAGAATCGTTGCTCCGGGTCTCCTGCCACCACGCTGAAGGCCAGCTGTCCATAGGTGCCGGCGTCTGGGTCCACAGCGCTCAGCTCCAGAATAGGAGCATCTTCATCGGCGTTCTCAGACACACGGGCGCCACACCAGTCCTCTCTAAACTTTGGCACATGGTCATTGATGTCCGTCACCACTATGGTGACTGTAGCTGTCCCACTCATGCCCCCGCCGTCCCGGGCCTCCACTACAATCTGGTGGCTGTCGACAAACTCCCGGTCCAGACCCTCTGCTGCCACAGAAACGGTGCCCGTGCTGGAGTCAATGGTGAAAAGGTCGGCATTGTTTGCGTTGTGCACATTCTCTGTAATCCGGTAGGTGAGGATTGCGTTCTGACCTACGGCTGCATCGTCAAGGTCTACAGCTGTCATTTCCACAACAAATGTTCCGACAGGGGAGTTCTCCGCCACGCTACTGTGGCAATTATCGGGCGCACACGAGAAGGTGGGGGCGTTGTCATTGATGTCCCACACGTTGATAATGACATCAGTGAAGCCAGTAAGTCCCTCGCCCTCTTCGTCCGTTGCCATGACAACAAAGCGCCAGACGGCACGCTCCTCTCGGTCCATGGTGCGCTGGGCATACATCTCCCCTGTGATGTCGTTGATCATGAAGTGTGACTCTGCCCCCTGGCCATGAATGGAATACCGTATGGCGCCCTGGTCTGCATCCTTGTCTGGGTCAGTAGCTGTCACCTACAGAGATAAAGACAACTTCTTAAGAAAATGGATATTCATTCATCCAGTCAAGCCTAAATTACTGCTTCCTCTTATCTCTTTTCAGCCGTCACCAGGGTCTTCTTTGCTTTTGGATTCTTTCGACAGCCCATTTAAGTGTTTGCGCTTTTTCCTGACCACCTAAATTAAAGCAATGAGCTCTGATCAGGCATCTTTCTAGCATCTGGCCTCAGAGCGGGCCTGACAGCCTTGCTGCTGAATTTCACCACTTAAGATCCATCACTACTGTCCCTCTTACTTAATGGAATGACAATTCTACAACTGTAGGAGTATATGCACAATGAAAGAAAAACAGCAGATGCACTGAAATAACATGTCACAGAAAGAAAAACTATGCGAGTCACCACATATGGCTACAAAAAGAACTTTCTAAACGTAATCACAGGTCTATGGATTATAGTAATTGCTGTAAAAACAGCACTGTAGAAGCTTTTAGATGCAATTGATTCAGCTCCTCACCTGGAGTACAAACACTGGTGACCCGTCAAGCTCCTCTGTGACAGAGCCATAGTACTCATTCATGGAGAACACGGGTGCCTCATCGTTCTTATTAACCACAGTGACCACCACAGCCGCGTAGTCTTCCCACTTCCCGTCGGAGGCGAGCACAAGTAGCTTGTATCTCTTCTGCTGCTCATAGTCCAGTGGCTGCGCAATAAAGATGGTCCCCACCTCGGGCTCGATGTCAAAGACGCCGCCTTTGTTTCCCGATGTAATCTGGTAGCGCAGCTTGGCATTGGCTCCTGTGGCAGGAGTGATAAAATGTGTGATTGGGAATATTAAATCACTGTTAAATCAATATTAAAATATCTGTATCACTCTGCAAACAAGTCTGCTAGGATGCAAAGTTAAAACAAACGTGCAGCAACAAGGCAGCAGACTTTGCATCATTTTCCTTGCATCTTTGCATGCTGGAGGCCTCACTGTGGTTCCTTCTCATGCTTTAAGTGAAAGCACTATAATTCTAGTAACCACAGAATGGCGTAACCACAAGGGTATCACACCTCATTTCCTCTGAGACCTGAGCGTTAGTAGGTTTTCATGTATCCCTTTCTTGTTTTCATTACTTAATTAAATGGAAACGTTGTACCTCGTCTCCTCGGTTTTAATCAGATACTAATTAAAAAAAAGAGAGAGGAAGAAAAAAATAAATAAAAGAGAACATGAGAGTAGAAAGCGGCATACAGCAATGCACCCTGATAGTGGCCTCTAGGGAATGATTTTGACGGGGGGAGTTGGGAGGAGGGCATGGGGATGTAGTTTAGTAAAGAGGAAGTCAATATCTGAACTTATCTACTGTGTCTCCATGGAGACAACCCAGTCTCCAGTCCACGGTTTAACATCGGAATAAGATAAGATAATCTCCTGAAATGAACAGTTTTTCACTTTCAATCACCCTGTTGGGTTAAAGTAGCTCCAATCCCATGTAAATACACTAATCTGCGCTATTAACACAACCCGGGCTGACAAAGTGCTCCAGGCCTCCCACAGGGATCTGGCAGGCTTACAGCAGTCAAGCCCAGGGTAGAGTTTTTAAACAAGACAGATTGAGCGTGGCCTCTCAGACGCAAGTGCAACAGTATTGCAACTTTAATGTTGGGGGTTGGTGTTATTCCACAGCTATTCATCATTAGTGCCGCAGCCCAGCCTAAGCTGCACCCCCGCTCTCCATAAATACTTGATTAACGGACCTAAACATGTCTGATAAAGGGATCTTAGGCTACTGCTGCATGGAGGATGAGCAACTGCTTTATTGGTTAAATCCCGCCCACCTACTGTGTGGGAGCGTGTCACTCTTTTTGGAACATATGTGCTACAGTGCATTAACCAGCGCTCAAATGACTACTGCTAAATCTAGCACACTGCGTGATTTCAGCAGAGCTCAGACCAGATTGGAAAAGACTGCCCACAGGGTCACTTTATGCATACTGCTACAAATGCAGACCATCTTGCAAAAAGGAGCCAACTTGGCACACGATTCACTGCTGGAAAAGTGATTAATAGACTGCCAAAGTGTTTCTGTTAGTTAGAGTCTGGTCAAAAGTAAAAAAAGTGCAATCCTCAAAATGTCTATAAAGTTTCAAAGTGTCTCACAAAAAAAAAAAAAAAACTTTTCTATTGGTTCTGGTTGGCTAGCTTCTTTAACCTTTATTCTGAGGATGTGGCATCAGTAAAAAATCTCCCCGGGACCTCCTCAGACTGGTGTCTCATCAAGCGTACCTTCATCCTCATCATTAGCACTGACGGTGACAACAGCCAGGCCAACATCTGCATTCTCGTCGACGCCGACTTCATACAGCCGCTGAGCAAAGACTGGTTTGTTGTCGTTGACGTCGCTGATGAAAACCCTCACATACGCTGTGTCTGCAAGAATGACAGAGCGGCGGAAGATTAAACAGCGCAACACACAAACACGCAGATTCTCTCTCTTACACACACGCCGTCAAACACTGCATGCGAATGTGTGTTCCCCTCCATCTGTTTATTGATTCTACAATTCATTGTCACTGTTTAGTGGGGAAGAGGCACTTAACCCAACACAGTGTGACTCATTGACATGGAAATCAGAAAAAAAAAACATTATTCACAAAGATGTGCTGTAAATTACATAAATTATTCATTTTGTCAAGAGTTTATTGTTTTAACAGGAGTAACTGTTCTCAGCAGAAAGAATAACAGTAATGGGGCTAAACCCCTTCAACAAGCTGCGTTTTTTTGCAGAGAGTAGATAAAGAACCTCTACTGGGAAGGTTAAATATTTATAAGATGACAAGTGTTTGTGTCTTATCGGTGCCCTCCTCATTACACTGTTTATTTCTTCAGTTAGAAAGAGTAAATTATCTGCTCACAAAGCACATGGGTGACATGTTAATTTGGAGCGGCTGCAGTAAGAGTTGATGGCGGTGGAAGGTGGCTCTATTTTCTCGGCTTGTTTATACATTTCCCTCCTCCTCCCCCTGGTGTGTCCCAGTGGTGACGCAGCGAGACAGGTAATGTTTGCAGAGGAGATGAGCCCTTCTGGATGTGGGAGATTTGTAGCGCAAGACACAGCCAAGGCTCATTGCAAATGCTAAGCAGCCCGCGCAACTCTGGAGAGGAGGCTTTGCTGCTCCAAAACATCACCCTTTAGCCTTAATACCTTCTTCACAAACATTTGCAAAAGGCCCCCACCTGAATACAAACATCACTTTATGTCACTCTGGCTACAGACTGCGGTTTTATGAATGCCAAAATGTCACAAAGAGAACACGGTAAACAAACAGAGGCTGCACCGGTTAAATATTGAACAATGAAAATTAAAGGGGAGACAAGAAAAGGAGGGCTGCAATAAGAAAGATGGTGGCAAGAAATCTCTGAGCTGCTTCCACGCAAAAGACGCTGAGGATGTCTGGTCATGCCAGTGGAATAAATCAAATTAAGATTCATTTTTCCAAGGTGTAAATGAATATATGTTGTCATGCCAACGCAGTCTGTCTAAAGAAAAATACACAGCGGAAGGACTCCTTATAGATGACTTTTCAGTTTTGCCCCGTGGGCTTGTAGGGAAAGAAAAATGCCATGTTCATGAGTGGAACATTGCACCAGATCAGAGGTCACTTCAAAGTTAACTCTGCTCGCTTGTACAGTTTCTTTGAACGCAACAACCATGAAAACCAGCAGTTTGTATGACTTAGCAGGACAGTGTTTATGTAAATCAGAACTAGCTGTCCGTAATTTACCATCTGCAGATTAATGACCCAGACGCATAAGCTTAAAGGCTGCAAACAGCTTCCTATCAGCACCTCTAAAGCTCACTAATCAACACATATTACAATTGTTTGTCTGATCCGTCGATGAAGACGTCTGTCGCCGTTATTAAAATGCTCAGAATTTCTAACCTGAGTTGGGCTGCTTGTTCTTGCCAGGTCGTGCTGACTCCTGGCCGTCCTCTGACTGAACCTCCAACAAATAGGAGCTGCGGGCCTCGCGATCAAACACAGCCTCTGTGTAGACGTTCCCAAGTTTCGGGTCTATGCGGAACAGATGGTGGTCGCCACTTCTGTCGCTTAGCAGAGAGTAGGTGATCTGTGGAGCACGGGGAATTTGAAAATTAAGCCAGAGTATTCTTTCAAGCAATAACCTGCAGTTATAGCAGAAATTAAAGGCTTTGTAGCTGGAAATGTCAGGAGGTCTCCGCCATATTCCCACAGTCTGTCTTCTCATTACAGGCAAAATCCGATCGATACTCTATCTCACCTGTATTGTCACAGTAAGTCACAGAGATGTGGTGGCACAGTTCCAAACACTAACTCGACAACACTTTGACAACTCTGCAACAAAGGGATGTTGTTGCTGCGTGATGTTACAGAATGTTCCATCTAGAGGAACATGGATGCTTTAGCACAGGAAAAATGTCTGAGGATGTGGTTGACTTCTTTTCATAGCAGCACATTCTGAACTCTAAGCGATAACCACAAACCTCTCCATTAAGACCCAGGTCTTTGTCGTGAGCAGACACTTGGAGAACCAAAGTCCCAATCTGGGCTCCTTCTGTTACCGAGGCCTCGTAGATGGAGGAGGTGAAAAACGGCACGTTGTCGTTGACATCTGAGGAGAGAGGAGAGACTTAGTAGCAAATTAATCATGTGTTAATTTCCAGATGGTAATTTGGAAATAAATTCTCAAGCATCCAAAGACTCCAAAGCAATTGTGCACATTAAAAATGTAGGATTTAAACTTTCTGAAGGAAAAACACAAGTGCTGTTTATTGTCACTGCTGACTTTAACATTGTGGATGTTGGACGTCTTCATCTACATATGAACTAAACATTATACACTCTTAACTGCTCAAACGATCCTTTGAGAAACGAGCCTATGAGAAATACATTTGTTTTGTATTTGACATAATGTATGTGTGTGTGTGTGTGTGTGTGTGCGTCTGTGTTGATGGGTCACAAACTAAAGGAAACACCCACATAATGTATCTCGGTAAGTTGTTCTCTAACTCTGTGAGCTTTACTGAAGGGATGGACACCATTCGTCCAAACGATATTCCCTCATTTGGATGATGGTGGTGGTGGTGGAGAGTACTGTCTAACAACATCGGTTCAAGGTCACGTAAGTTGACCATGAAATAAAATGAACTGTAATAAACTGTTGTTTCATTGCGTTTCCAGCTGCATCCCAAAGACATTTCTGTGTTCGGCTAAATCACGGCAAGCATTAACTTGTCTGCCTGCGCATGCACCAGACTTTTGATCAATATTCTCAAAGTTCATTCAATATATTCAGCTATATATATATATATATACACGTTATTGCTCTAGAATTGTTGTTGCAGTATAAAAAGTACCATTTCCCATCACAGACTGTATGGAGTAAAGTGATTATAGCAGGGGTCGGGAACCTGTGGCCAGGTGTGGCTCTTTTGACGACCTCATCTGGCTCTTTGAGCCCTCTGCCCTGTCTGTGGCTTATTAAAGTTAAAGTGTTCATTTCCACCCCTGGAACTTGATCGTCTCACATCTTGTCATCTTTTTCACTATTCTAGAGTTTGCATGTTTGCCCACATGAAAAACAATCCATTTTAGGGGGAAGAGATTTACCCCTCTTACAACACACACACAAACACACACACACACACATACGCACACGCACACACACACACACACACACACACACACACACAGTGATTATAGTGACAGACACCACTCTAGTTTTATCTCTTTTTTCAGTTCAGTTTTCAGTTTTTCATTATTACAGCAATGAATATTTCATCTCTCTTTAAATGACACATTCATTTATTTATGTCTCTTCCTCCAGCATTATTTTTGCTTACACATGACACTGTGTTAATAAGTAACCAAGCAAAGCCGACTCATCAAATTAAAGTCTTTTAATCGCTCTCTCGTGATTGCATATGTTTATAGTTTCGGTTTCCTTATTTTGGTCACCATCTCGTTAAGTTTCGTTTCTTCGGACAGACGGAAACGGGTGCACTTGATTTACGACCAGCGACCGGCCCAGAGGCACAGCTGCGTGCGAGGAGAGCGATACAAGCGCCGCCCACGCGGGGTGTCGCGGAGGTAAAAGAAAATGCATCACATCATAAGAATACGCTCAGACGAAAATATATAAGGCGTTGCTTTTTTTGTTGCTTTTTTGTAGTTTTGATCGGACATTTCCTCGCCTGACTTCCTTGGATCGGACCCGCATGCCATCATGGTGAATATGAGGCTGAGTGCGCGCTGCCAGATCGGACTGGACTTCTTTGAGTTTCTGCAGGAGACGCAGCGCGCATCCATCAGAGACAGACTGCAGCTGAGAGACATCTACAACCAGGAGTTCAGGAGCAGGTGAGCTCTCCTCCATTGCACTACAGATCTGTGCACAGTTATTTTTTTTTTACTGTTTGTGATTAAATGTGTTTCATAAATACTTCAGGAACCCGGAGGGCAAAGATCCAAACTTTGGTTCGGTCCTTTATGCCCTGAAAACCTGCAACAAAATAAAGAGGCGAGGAGATGATATTCGCTTCAGCCCCACGGTATGCACTTTCATTTCCTCTGTCAGCACTTCTTCAGTGTCATGGAACAACTCTTTAAATGAAAAACATCCTCACAACCATTACAGCTATAATATAAATCTAAAAAAAAACACCAGATACTTCATTTTAATAGGATTTAAAATCATATAAGTTAGATTACATGCCGTGAATCAGATGAAACAAATGATTGCTGTAGGTTGGATATAGCCTGGATGTCTTTTTTTTTATTTAGAACAAGCACTCCCACATCTAATCATAAGGGTCTACTTGCTGTAAATTAGGGGTTAAAGTCTATTAGATATCAAGCCACAGTGT
>JAVQJZ010069295.1:0-10741 GCA_036025355.1 Leiopotherapon unicolor | reverse complement strand
TAAGAAAAAGGGAGTGTTTGCTGTGTAGGGACCAATTTTCTCTCTCATACACACACACACACTCACACACACACACACACACACACACACATGCATAATCGCTCCTTTCTGCCAAACATCAACATTTGTGTATAATATTCTCATTGACCGTACACTGAACTGCATTGTGCTGCGTATTAAAAACCCCCAAAACACACACACACACACACACACACACACTCATTATCTCACATGTTCACACACACACACACACACACACACACACACACACACACACACAGCTGGCGTACATCAGGCTCATTTCTGACATTAGCAATTCCTTATCTGTTAGCATTATAATCACTCCACTAATGCATAATTGATGCAGCATCATTATGTCGGGGGGGTCACATTTTATTCACTGCAGCTCTGTGTGGCCCCTGTTTGTTTCACATTACCACGCTAATATGAGAGAGAGAGACAGAGAGAGACAGACAGACAGAGAGAGAGAGAGAGAGAGAGACGCTTTTTTACAGTAACAGAGCATCGAATGACGAACGATGTGAGAGGTTTGATTTTCTCACAAACAGACATTTTCTCTGAGGAGGAGGAGGAGACCAAACCAGGAGCTAAAAGACAGACTCACGTCGATCAGGAGACACAAAAACGTGAACATGAAGCATCGTTTCGCTTCGTATCTGCAGCAACACGTCGGTGTTTGTTTGTCTCTGCTGCCCCCAAGTGGCCGAAAGCTGCAGGTTTAACTGTGATCAAGTTGAGGAATCAGAAACTTTCTTGTCAAGTTTTGTTTTTACCCTGAAAACTTTTTATCCGGTTTGCATCGTGTTGGTCTGTTCTGCAGGTAAAGTTTGAGCTCCTCCGTCCTGCATCGATTGCTGCCACCTGTTGGCCTCCAGCCGGACGCACAGCGCCTCACAGCCGCTCACTGTCCACCTTTTCCTTTGTTTTCACTTTGTCTGCAGTAAACTTTGTGTGATAACTTTCACTGACTGTGATGAATTAGAGAAAATGAGTAAATCTGCAGATTATTAAATTTGTCTGCTGCTTCGGCAAACGTGTTCCTGAAGAGGTCGAATAAAAGCTGAAACGTGTCGACAGAAGTCCTGAAAGCGTCTAAATGTCTGATGTAAAAGCAGAGGAAGCGGCGTGTCTCACCTGATGGTCCGGCCCTCCCGCAGGTCGTACAGAGAGAAGAAGATGTCCGTGTCCTCTCCGATGCTGTTGTAGGTGAAGCTCTTCAGGTTGACCAGCAGGTGATGCGGGACGGGAACTCGACACGGCTCCCCGTGACGCTGCCGGGCGCCGTCGCCCTGAAAGGCCACGATGAACAGAGCGTCAGGAAGGTTTAAAGGTGTCAAAGTTTGAAACAGTCGAGTCTGCTGACGCTTAAAACAAACTGCAATTCACCTGCAGGTTTAATAAATCAGGATCATCGTTATCAATATTCAGGCTTTGTGTCGTCTTCACAGATTTCTACAGTTTTATATGACAGAATTGGACGATGCTCTTTTATAAACAGATCAGATCTACGTGTTTAAGTGCTGCGACTCTCTGAATCTTAATTTGTAGGTTTCTGATCAGTTTAGTGTGAATGTCTCACAGAATAAAACACCAGACAGACCTTTAAATATATAACAACTATTTAAACTATTTAAATGATTCTCATGAATATTTTCACATGTTTTGAACAGTAAAGGGACTAAAAAATATAATTATTGATTGCAGAAATGTAAAATGTAAAATGTTTTTAAGGATTCTGTTTGTTCTGCCTTTCGCTTCCTGTGCAGACTGTTTTTGTGGAAAAGTGAAGGCGTATTAGTGATAATGATGCCGTGTTAGTGCTTTACCTGCGTGGTGCTCTGCTGCACGCTGTGTCTGCTCGACAGATGCTGAAAACCACAGAAACACTCGTTAACGCTTTCAGGTCCAAACCACGTCAGCAAATAAACAGCAGGAAAAACAAACGTTTTTTTAAAGGAAAAATCAAAATGAATCACACATAAAGAGAATAAACTAAAAAGTGTTCATGAAATCTCCTTATCTCCTCTCGTTTCCTTTCTGTTACGCTCTTCTCCTCATTTCCTCCTGAATCCTTGTTTCATCTTTCCTTGTCTCCTCTCATCTCACCTTGTTTCCTCCCCTTTTGTCTCCTTTGTCTTCCCCTCATTTCCTCTCATCCTCTCCTTATGTCCTTGTCTCCTTGCTTCCTCTCTCCTTTCCTTGTCTATTATTCTCTGTCCTACCTTGCACAGATTTTTTAATGATGCAAATACAACAAATCATTATTACACATCATTAATATGATGTATTATATTACATTTATTATTATTTTATGATCCATGTTGACGTCATTGATGTGATTTTATTCACATACTGACATTTTATAGATTTGGTTTTACATGTGAAGAAATATTAAATAAGTGACAATATCTACATTATGATTATTTATCAAAATAAACACAAGGTTTTATAAGGTTTTTTATGTATATTCACAGTGAATGATCCTGTATTTGATTGTTGTCTTATTTTGGAAAGTTTGTCTTTGCTCACTTTGTATTTTACTTTGTTTTTTGTTAGTTTTTTCCTGCGGCGCTGAATCGAATCGTGCTGACGCTGCAGTTCTGTAAATTCATCACAGGGATCACTGGAAGTTTAACTGATCATATCTCCTGTGTTTTTGTTCACCTCGACAGAGTCAGGACAGAGTCATTTCCAACAACAGGAAATAAACACTTTACCGACAGGGAATCTTTTGTTTTTTATATCCGTCTCTTTTTTTTCATTTGTTTTTATTTGTTCTTGTTATTCTGTAAATCTGATCTGACTGAAAAAGGCCGTTATTCTCCGCGAGGTCTTTTTTCTGAGGATTATCTCGTCCTCACCTTCCATCATCTCTCAACTATCACTTTCTGTTTCTTCCCTTTCCTCTCATCCCGTCTCCAGATCAGTCTCTAGGCAACCGAACAAAAGAGGGAATCACCACGACTACAGTTCGACTGGTGCGGCTCGGCTAAATAAAGCAGGACTGATGTAAGAACATCGAGTATTACTGAGACTCGCTGCAGCTCGCTCCCACATTAAACACTGAAGCCTGACTCACACGTTTCACGTCTGTCTCTGTGAAAAGAGACTTTCATGTTTATTTTCTGTGTTTGCGTGTGAGGATGAACATATAGAGGCTCGGTGAGTCAGAAGCTCTTTACATCATTTCTGGGCTTTTTCATTTGTGTTTCTGATATTTCCTGTGAAAGTCAAATCTCTCAAATATCAGCCGACATTATTCGGCTTGTTGTTGTGAACAGATTCATTATAAAGGAATAATTTCTGATCTCACAAAAGCAGGATTGTAGTTTGTCTGGATGGTTGTGTTGTGAGATGAAGAAGCTCGGTTTGTGTTTGTTTTAGACGTGAAGACGTCCATCGTTCTTCATATAAACAGAGAGAGTTTTGTCTTTGTGAGTCTTTTCACACGTGAATAAAATAAAGCACAAACAGCAGAAGTCGCTGCAGGTTCAACCTCTGAAATCAGAGCCGCTGCTTGTTTTCGGAGGAAAGATGAGAGAATATCAGGAAAACGAAGAGACGACAGCAGGAGGGAAAAATCAAAACACCAACAGGTGGCTGATTCACAGCAGAGACGCTCAACAGGCCTCTTCTGCTTACCGTGACATTTTTATTCATCTTCACTTCGTTTCTTTGAAACCTCGACGTCATGTCTTTTCTGCTGTTCAGGTTTTTCAGTAAAGGTGATCAATCTGCTGATCTTCTGAATAAATAAATTAAATAATCTGTATGTTTTTCTGTCTGGGCACAGAAGTGAAATCTGATCCTGATCAGAAAGAGAAGATTTAATTTCATGTGCCACTTATTTTTAACAGTTAACAGTGCATTAAATAAAACCTTAAAATGATGAAAGTAAAGATGCTTTTGTCTGCAGTCACGATGATAATCCGGGATTACGGGTCTTTCTGGACGTTAACATGAAACACCTCAGCCGGGATTATTTCCTTCTTACCATCTTATAAAGATCTGACACGCTGATCTGGTCTTCATCCACCATCTCAAACTCCTTCCTCGGCACCAAGTCCAGACCGAGGTGTCTGCGAGGAAACAGGAGAAACGTCACTGTTTGTGTTTTTATATGAGCTTCTCACACACACACACACACACACACACACACACACACACACACACACACACACAGTATATTACAGTAATATACTGGGAAATTGTTCCTGAGGATTGCTTTCTGTTCAGTTTCTCCCACAGATCAGTGACTTCGCTCAGCAGAATATTTCAGTCGAGAAACTAAAAGTCCTTTTCTGCACAGCTGGAGAAAGTAAACGTTTAACCGAGTCTGCAGAAACACGTCGTTCACCGGCTGATAAAGTTTAAGGACGGCGCTTCATCCTTTTTATTCTTTATTTTAGCTGACAGAGAGCATCGAAACATCAGAGTGGTTAAATGTGCAGACTGTTTATTGATGATTATCGCCATCACTGATGAACCTGATCATTTTGTCTTTTGAAAATAATAAAATGCCACAAACTTAATTACATTTGAATTTATCACAGTTCAAAACTTGCAGATATTCAAATTACAATCACACAAGACAAAGAAAAGAAGCAAATTTTGCACATTTATTTTATTTACCAAAATGATTCCTGATTAATTTTCTTTTGATCGCCTGTTTGATTGATTGATGAGCTTTTCTGTTTTATGATGAAAAGAAAAACTGTCAGGACACTTCAGGCAGAGAAGAATAAACAACAGAAGGTGTTTTTTTTGTGTGTTTTCCGTTTTCACTCCTCTGAAGACGCCGTCTGTTTGCCATCACACCAACGTTCAGTGTGAATTTTCACTCAGACAACAAACCAAGTTACAGCGTCGCTTCACTTCTCCCACCAGCAGGAGGCGACGTTATCAGATCACAGTCAGATTACACAAAATGAAACAACAGTTAGCTCGTTTTATCTTCAGTGTTTTTAGCTCAGTTTGATCTCTGTCAGGTTTTATTGATTTTTATCAAAAAGGCCACTTCACTGTCGAGGATGTCTGATCTGCAGAGGCGTTAAAATAAAATAAATCAACAAATCTGAACTGTCCTTTAATGTTTACAGCAGCATGAGAGACACTTTCTTTGGTATTGCTGTTAAAAAACGCCACTAAAACACCCTAAATATCTCTTAATACTTTACAGTCAGCATTACTGATCACCACGATAACAGTAAAAATAATACACATCAGTTTCATCGTCTCCTGAGCACTCAGATCAGCTCACAGCTTTAAACCACCTGAGCCGCCCACCTTTATTCCTCCAGCATTAATAAGCAGCCTCGTCTCCATCAGCCTTTTCAGCAGCTTCCTCCACCTACAGTCACATTTTATTTCTTTTATTTGCCCCTGCAGGCGTCAGGAGAGCCGACCTGCCCTCTGCTGCTCTGATCTTCAAATAACACGACACACTTAAAGCTGAGACACACAACAACATTACTGACACCAACAAGATGGCTGGAAAAGTGCGAAAAATTTAAATTGAACTCTTCAAAACCCCCATTTGATCTCATTTGCATATTTATTTTTCACTGCTGGTAGAATTGAACCAAATACCAGATAGAAATAAGACAGCGCAGCAATTCTTTCTGCATATAAAACTGGAGGAGTTATTCTTTCATTTCACGTATTCAAGACGTCCCAGAGTGTTTTTTTCATCCACTCGTGTTTGCATAAATATCATAAAAAGCTCACAACATGGTATTTTACAGCGCTTTTACGCTGCCTGACACGTCATCACATCATGATGATGAATTGACGTCGTTTTCTCGTTTCACTTCCTGTGATACTTCCTGTGACAGCGGGAAGTGACGTCAGATTTCCTGGGAGTTGTAGTTTTCCCGCGGTAAAAAAGCTTTTCGTGGTTTTTGTGTGTGCATGTGCATGTGTGAGTGTGTGTATATCTGTGTGCATGTGTGTGTGTCTGTGCCTGTCTCTGCCTGTGTGTGTGTGTGTGTGTGTGCTTGTGTGTGCGCTCACTCGTTGCCCCAGTCCAGCCTGACGGTGATGTGTCTCTTCACGTCTCGGCTCTGGTCCTGCGTCAGGTGGCCGGACAGCAGCTGCCTCCGCAGGTCGATCAGCTCCATCATCACGTGCCGGACTTTGTAGAACAGATCCACCTTGTGTTTCTGACGGGGAGACGGAGACAAGACTCACTTTATGACAAGGCAGGAATCAAACCTGTGGCTTCGTTTCAGCTGCAGAGAGAGAGAGGAGTGATCGAACATGGAGGTGAAAGCAAAGGTGAAACAAAGAGAGATTTCTGTTCAGACGTCCTTTATTAACCAGCTCAGAGCGAGAAAACCCGCCGGACTCATTTAATCATTAAAGGTTCGATCTCTCTGACTCACATGTGGAACAAACGTGTTCAGAGCTTCCTCTCACCGTGAAGTTGTGTGTTTCTGCCTCACAAGACTGAACTTTAACCTCTGAATATCTTTGTTTACAGACGCATGACGAACATAAGAAATGTAAAGACGCATTTTAATCATTTAAATACTCAACTACGGTCAGTCTGTGGTTCAGGTTTCTCAAAAGACACCATAGAGTAGTCTGTTGTGTTTCAACTGACACACACACACACACACACACACACACACACACACACGCAAACACACACTTCCCCTATAGCTTGTTCTATTATTAGCTCTAATGTCCATTTCAGTGCTTGGCAGGACAGCTAGGTAGGCAGAAAGTCCTCTGCAGGTACTATGAACACACACACACACACACACACATACACACACACACAAATACACACACACTCCTTTGAAAGTGTGTAAGGTCACTCTCTTGCTCGTACATACAGCATGTGGCTCTACTGTATGCATGGGATGAGATTACACTGGTATTCACTTGCACAGACTGTAACACACACACACACACACACACACACCTGCATGCATTCATAGAGAAATTCATACATGCATAAATAATGAAAACACACAGGTATGCAGAGGTTTGCAGGCCTGTAAGCAGAAGCAGAAGTGACACGTTCACGTCCTTCCTGCGTAAAGTTGTAAAGGTTTTAAAGGTTTTTAAAGGTGTTAAAGGTTTTAAAGGTTGTAAAGTTTGTTGTATAAGCGGCTGCAGAGGAGGCGGAGCTATTTTTGGGAAACTCAGTTTAGCAAACAGCCGAAGCGGCTCTGATATCGACCGGCCTCTTTCACAGCCCCGTTTTTAAAAATACTTTTGAGGGCGTAGCTGGATGTTTGAGGCAGGTCTGAAAACAGCCTGATTCTCCTGATTCTCTTTTTACTACCCGAGGCTTCCTGTCTACACTGTCTGCACTTTGTAATGTTTTTAATTTTCTTCATAGTTCATAACAGGTGGAAAAAACAACTCACACGAGAAGCGATTTGATTTATGAGTCGACTCACAAACTCAAAAAACTGTCGTCAGCTGCACACTGATGCACACACTGAACACTTCAGCCAACGACGGGGAGCGAAAATAACTCGGGGTTACTGGTAAAAGGGCTGTTTTATTGTGTTTGTCAGGTCAGCCTGACACACTGAGCGCTGCAGAAAGAGCCTGAAAATACTGAGCCATTTTCTGTTGAATCAAACTTTGGTATCACACGGTTCAGACACGTCGGCCGATGAGGAAAAAAAAGAGAAATATTATTTGTGTCTGAAAAGTTCAGCTTGTTTGATGACGTATTTCCACTCTGATTTTAAGTTGTTCTGGATGAAAAGCTAAATAAACATTTTGTAATCACGCTTAAAGAATCGAATAGATTTAAAAAGGTGTGTTGACATCGTGGTCAGTAAATTAGATCAGCAGTGTGTTTACAGGGACGTCGTTTTCAGACTGCTGAAGGTTTCTCAGTAGCAGCGCTGAGCGATTAGCATGTTTTTAGCACTCAGTGATAAAAACACTACAACTTTTAGCCGGACAGTGTCGTATTTCCAGTGGATGTGCAGCGGTTGCTTAGCAACAACAGTCGTGGCCCTCAGCATCTGTCGATCTGTTTGTACGGAGATGCCCAGTGGACACAGGCGCTAACGCTCTTTGATTCACACTCTGCGAGAGCCCAAATTAAAAGGCTGCATGAGCACGAGATCGTTAATGATGCAGGAAACTTTCACACATCTGAAAGGACACTTTAACTATTTTAATTAGCAACACAGGAACTTATTTCATCTGATTAAGGTGAAAAACAAGAGAAGTTACCAACAACAAAACAAAAACAAAGAAAAGAATATTTGAAAACGATATAAAAAACAGAGAAAAGGAAGAAAAATGCTGAGAAGCCAAACAAACATTTTCTACAATAATTGAAAAATAAAAAAGTGACTATTCCACTTAATCACCATGCTGACATTTCTCACTGAGCAGGCTACCTGCACACCCAAAATAAAAAACAGTCAAAGTCTCACTTGGTTGAACTTTGAGACCTTCACATGAACATCCCTGCTTCGTTTTGCTTTACTCAGTGTGCCACAGCAGGCTGAGCTGTGAAGAAAGTCTGTCAGTTTGCTCAGTGAAAGCTCAAACACACAGCTGTACGTTACAGGAGGAGCTCCAGCATCAGCACGTTTACAGCAGAGCCGCCGACAAAAACAGGAAAGTGACTCGAGTTCACCTGAAGAGGAGAGCCGCTGTTTTTACTGCTGCACACACAGGAAGGAAAACCTGAAGAAACTTTCCTTTATACATCAGAGCCATAAAAACTGGACGAATTAATCAACAATAGATGAAATTTATTCCACTAACAAAGCTCAGCTCGTTCCTGTAATAATGTGATAAACAACATTTTACAGCCTTTAATCGAGCACATCAGGCTGCAGCACCGATCAGCGACGTGGACAGCAGCTCTGATCTGGTTTGGAGAGTTATTAGAGTTCATCTTGTTTACTGTAATCAGACGCTGCACGTTAAACTCAAACTCAGAGACACACAAACTGCAGCAGGGCAACGTGAATAATGAGTGTGACTGATTATATGACGAAGCTAAATGCACAGAAGGTCCAGATTAATCTAAATGGACCCACCTTTACGTTTTTCTGTGGGTCGTTTCAGCAAATGAATCATTTCTGAGTTTTAATTGCAAAGCGACGCTCATCATCAAATCAAATGCACTGTTAAAATCAAAATACCATGAATTTTAGAAATGATTACAGGTGAACTTTGGAAAAAGCTTTCTAAATGTTATCCAGCGTTTAATTGAGTCTCTGCAGACACAGATGCCCCTCACATGTCTGTCACTGTCTCAGTGTCTTTCAGGAATCGATCACGTTGAGAAAACCGACCGTCAGAGATGACTTGCAGTTTATTTTTCATTTAAAAGTAAGACTGCAGGTTTGGAGGCGACAGGGAGCGGAAGCATCGCAGCCGACTGCCATCTGGACGTCTTTTACCCAAACAGCCTCTCCGCCTGCTTTAAAACCTGGACCGTACAAATATCTGGGCGTCCCAGTCAGTGGGTGGATGTGCTGTGACCTTTGACCCTCTTCTGAGCCAATCAAGTGGACTCGGAGCAGGTGGACCAGCTGGCAGAACAGGAGGGAACCGAGTCTGCTCTGCACCTCGAGCTGGCACAAAAACACCGACCGACAGAAACACGCAGCTCCGACAGGAAACGGCACATTCGTCCGTCTTTGAGCGAAAATAACAACCTCAGAGGCGAAGTGGAAATCTCCGTTGTGCCGACTATTTGTGGATTTTAGCCTCCCTCCCCAGCTGGAGTGAGTAATCACACCTTCACATCCAGCGGGAGCAAACACACACACACACACACACACAGCGTTTAACACGTCTTTACCACTTCAGCGCCATGAAAACCAGCAGAGCAAATCTCACATAATGATGCTGTTTATGGACACATTCAGACCATCTTTATATTAACAACACAAAAACACACAAACAGATCATTTTATCGGCAGAGAGGAGAGAAAGAAAACATTTTCCTTCCTCTTCATCGCTGCGTTGGCCTTTTGCTGTTCATATGTATTATATGAAGATCTTATAAACCAGAGAGGCCGACCGTGACGTATCCCCTCCGCTAACAAACAGCTAAAACACCTCAGGACGGTTTCCAAGCTGCGGGTCGGGGACCAAAGGTGGGTCTCCGGCGGCTCGTGTAAATATATAATGGGATTTATTGGGCCTGACAGCTCTAATATCTAACGGGACGTCTGCAGCAGCTCTTTTCCATTAGAGATTTCCTGCTGCATTTTCACACCCGGCAGAGGAGCGAGGCGAAGTTTGAAGCGCCTGGTTGTGAAATTGATGAAGTTTAAATGTTTAGCAGAATTAGCATATTAGACTCATTAAATATTTCAAAATCTGCCAGTTTCATTAAAAAAAAACAACTCACGATCTGCATCTTAAAATATATTCTTATATTTTTTCCAGCAAGAAACAGCTCACACACATCTGAGGATATTTTCATCTGTTTTTCAGCATATATTTATTAGATGCTCCACTTTATTCCCGAGTTAGCTGATAACTTCATCTGTCTGCTTTCCTGGAAATGAGACTGAACCAAAAAACACAACAAGATGAGAGATGCAAAAATAAAAAATGACAGGTGATTAGACCTTCATTTATTTTGTTATCTAAATCAGAGCTTCATGCTTTTTGTATTTGTTCTTTGAGCTTCACAAAGCCATTTTGGCTTTAACATGGTTTGTTTTGTGATTCTTTCATTTTGATGGGTTATTGGATTTCAAATAATCCTTCC
>JAVQJZ010069294.1:0-10040 GCA_036025355.1 Leiopotherapon unicolor | reverse complement strand
GTACTTATTAGAAATATAACAGCAGTAAAACTACTTAGTGTATTGAACTGTGTGAGAGTATCTTTTATTGTTCTGATCACATTTAATCAGAAGTCATTACAGATCATAGTTTCTTAGTGGTTAAAAAGGATGCTAAGGTTAAGTGAGTTCACTACAGCTCAACCAGAAAGGGTGTGATAAGATTTCCACAGATGTGGAGGGAGTGACTCAGTTGTCCTGACCCTCTAGTCGGCGTCTGTGGTGGCTCTATTTGCGACTCAGCCTGGACGGTAGAGTCACCGAGTATGAACTGCTCCATCCGAATGAGCCTGTTTTCAACCTGAGTTATGCCTCATATAGTTTGATTCCTGCCAAGTCTTACCCCACATATTGTCCTCTTTGAACAGATTCAGACTTAACTTGCACGTTTCTTTCACGTTTGGCATGTTGGAGTTGGCTCGATTTCACTTGGGGTATAAAGATTTCACGTTTTCTCTAAAAGTGAAATGCAGCTTGTGCGTCACTGGGGTGTCTCTCACAGTTGAATTGTGAAATTTGCGGCAGAGTATGGTGATGATGTAGTCATAAAAAAGACGTGTAGAAGTTCTTTACAAGAAAGAAGCTACTTTTGAAGTTAAACATAAGTTTGTGTGTTAAGGTAGAGAACACACACACACACACACACACACACACACACACACACACACATACATAAGGATTGTTCCTCTTATCTAGACAACCTATATTTCATTCCCTGATTTGATTAGTTGAGTACACCACTTACTGAACAAACTTAAACACCAAAATGACCACAGGTGCAAAAAACTTTTAACTATGAAGATGTACTGTTGCAAACTGACATGTCAAGTTGCTGACCCATACAGTGCTGCAAGACTGACTGTGACTCTATTGAATGCAGGTCATTCTTAATACATCCACTAGAGGTCAGGATAGCAATGCATTGAGTAGTGAACAACTTCAGTCTGTATCACAAACACTTGGGAAATATATATGGCTTACATGTTGATATTCTCTTTACCTGTGCAAGAGGGCCCAGTATTTTAAATGTATATTGCCTGTTGTAATTTGTTTCAGTTTTCAACTTCAGATCAAGGTTTTCTGACACATTATGATGTATTTCATGAAGTTTTTTCCATGAAACAAAGTACTTGTCACATGCCCAATGAATGATTTATGGTTTTATAAGACAGTATTTTAGTACAGAAGCCACAAAAGAACAGAAAAACCTGCCATGTATATTTTTAGATTGCATGGAAGACTAATATCCGAGGTTTGATTACCATTTAATGTCCCAATCCATAACTTGTTAAGCCTAAAATCTCAGACATAATTGAAGTATGTGATATAATGATCTCTAACAATTTTATTTGTTTCTCAACCAGTCATGATTACAGATTTCAGCCTGTTTTGCTTCAAATATACCTGAAATATTTGGGGCTCACATCTGCACGTAGAGGCTGTAACTTCATGTAACATGCTCTAGATGTCAGTGTTTGCTTGCGTCACCGTTTCTCCAGCCTGCCTCTGGATGTGCTTTTAACTCCTGATAAATGAATTACAATACGTTAAGATTTGCACCTGCCGTGACCAATTATGAAAGCTGTTAAAAACAGGATTCAAAACGGGTTTTGTTTGCTGCAGAGAGTACCGTGGTCAGCGCCAGTTACACGCAACGTGACTAAAACTCCATACCAAATTGATCTGCGGCAGCCTGCAACACGACGGCGTTGAAACATCATATTAATGAACAAAAACATTCAAGGAGGAATAAAGCGGGAGCTTCATCAGCAGCTTTGCAGCCACGGGGGCAAAGGTTCCTTATGTTGACGCTGAACTGGAGATTTCCGTTTGTCCAAACTTCCCACGGCAAGTCATAATTTCCCCCCCATCCCCTTTCTCTGTGACGTGGAGAGTGAAGAGTCATGTTTAGTGTTTGTTGTTAATCTCTCCCCGTGCAGAACTCCAGAGCGTGGATCCTCAGAGCGCTCCGAGCTGGGGATTCGGACTTTGTGGCCGCAGCCTGCGCAGAGACAGATAGGCCCGCCTGTTTTATATGTAAAGCTGCCAGCCAGAAAGCGCAGGCCCACAGGGTACTCTGCAACTCCTGCAACAACTCCTTTGTCGCAGCCAAACTGTGACGGGGTCCCACTGTCTAAGCTGCTTTGCATTCTGGGAGCACAAGAGATGGGAAGGACATTAAGGATGGTAGGTGGGTAAAGTTGGGCTTTTTTTTTTCTTTTTTCTTTTTTTTTTGAGGAATTCGTGTTCGGACGCTTTTTACACAGCTGGCTGGCAACCTGGAAGGCAGCATCCGGTCTCCTGGCAGAGGATGAGGCTATGCTCTCCCTCTTCCTCTTTCATGCGTCAACCTCTTCAGTCCTTCCATTTCTCTTTTCATGGTCCTTGTTTGGTGTGTCCACCGTGGTAAATAGAGATAATATTGCTCATCCCCCTCAGTGTCTGGGATTATTCTGCAATGTCAATCACCGATTTGGCCCAATGGGAGAACTTTGATGTGCGTTAGGACTCGCTGAGTTGACT
Organism: Leiopotherapon unicolor; assembly: GCA_036025355.1. Lineage (NCBI taxonomy): Eukaryota > Metazoa > Chordata > Actinopteri > Centrarchiformes > Terapontidae > Leiopotherapon > Leiopotherapon unicolor. The sequence goes on along the minus strand of JAVQJZ010069294.1, from coordinate 7,499 downwards.
ATTAATTGAACCTCAGAGTCAAGCTGAACGCAGCCTCCGAGTATCCTCCTCCGCTATCAGCACAGCCGCAGTGAATGGCCTCATTTGAGCCTCGTGGGCATGTTATCATTGCAAATGAGTTGGTTATCAACGAGACAGCCTCGACTAAACAAATAAACAGTCCAAGGGTGGATCTAAGGAGCTTCCCCGTGTGCTTCGCCAGTCACTTTGTTTAAGGATGCGCTTGGTTGTTTTATGAATGCGTGTAGTTTGGTTTTGAGTGCAGACTGAGTGCTGTAGAGATAGATACTTGCTTTTATCAAGAGTTGGAAAATAGGTTGTGCCGAGTGTTTTGGCTGCATTTCAGAATCCGTCGAGACAATAGCAAACTAATAAAACGACTGGAAGCAGAGAGTGTGTTGTCACTTGATTTGCAGCTGTGTAGCACAGTGCTGCCAAACCAATACAGCCGGAGCAGACGGCAAGAAAGAGGTGGGCTATCTAGTGCTGCTCAGTCTCACTGTAATTTCCTGTAACATGGGCCATGGCTCTGGTTCTCTAGGCAAACAGTTTGCCTTTGAAGAATGATTTGAAAATATACATTTTAATAAGGTGCACTGAGGCACGGCCAACGAGACACAAGAAAAAGATAAAATGGAGATTGCATATCTGGAATAAGCTGATGACGGGAGGGAGGGAGAAATAAAGGAGAGACAGAGAATAATGGGGGTAAAGAGAGGACTTGTAACAGCAAGGTGTTTTTTTCTTTAATTGAAGTGGCTGGGGAATGTAAAATGGAATGGCACGCTTTGGGCAAATCAACCGGGAACATGTTGTGAATGTAGAGCACTTTAGTGCCATTTTTAATCTGCCACGCAAAATAATGCAAATATCATAGGCGTCTTCGGCGGCCTGCCTGTTATTTCTCCACATAATGAAGCCACCTCTGCCATCAAGTCTTTTCTTTCAGGCAATCAGACTGCTGCTCGAGTCATTTCACACTGTTTGTTTGAAGATGGAAAAGAAAATTGACAAGTGTACTGCCTAATATAAAAGTCAGACTGCGCTCACAGTTTGTGTGTTGGGTTTTTGTTTGTGCCGTGGTCAACACTCGGCCCCCCGTTACCCCTCTCTGCCCGGCTCCCATTGCTCACTCATCTCCTGTTTCCAAACTCTCTCTTTCCCACCCCTCTATTTTTAGGTAGTCTGCCTTTAATTATGCATGTTGTCATAGTGCTTTAAGCATTACTGTCGTTTAAGAATATGTGTGTGTGTGTGTGTGTGTGTGTGTGTGTGTGTGTGTGTGTGTGTGTCTCATAGCACAAGTCCCTGCTCTCTGTTTGTTTACCTGGCTTACTTTGCCGCTGAACCCCAGTGCGAGGACTCTCTGTGTAAAGTGTAAGCCGTGAGAAGCTTTGGCCCTCAGGAGACATGACAGTTATGAAAAAGGGAACAAGGAGACAGACTGAATGGATGATCATGCATGCATACCTGCAACACATTATGTCAAACGACACACTGGCATCCTACAGAGCCCTTTTGTCAGATCTGACGTAGTGCTCTCTCGAGTATTTGGATAATATTTTCATGCAGTTAGTGAATATGCATCACTTTTAAAAATATCAGACTGTCATTGAATCCTAATTGCAGTTTTTAATGGGAAGAAGAAAATAGAAGAGTAGTAGGATGTTGTTCAGGCGTTGCAGAAATATGCAAAAATATGTGCAAAAATCATTCTTTGTGGCTGTCAGTGTGAACGGAGAGATAGCGGAGGAGTCAGCTCGGCTCTTGCGTTCCCTTCGCAAACCAGAAGTGCAGAGAGCCGTGCTGATTTGACACCGGGGTGACACGCGTTGATTTCCCAACAAGACTCGTCTTGCGCTCTGAACAGCAGATTACATGGCCCGACAAACCTTCCTCTTCCTCCACCTCAGTCGTACTGTGCTCCAGTTGTTTTCAATTTACTGGTCTGTCTTTCTTTAGCACCCTCTCCTTTCTCCCATTTATGCTTTGGCCTTTTTAAAAGCAGGTGGCATCGTCCTCATCTCCTCCAGTGTTTCTCTTTGCATCATTCTTCACCTGCGCTCTTCAGCTCTATGTTTTTTAAAATTTTTTTTCCTATCTCCTTATCCACGAGTTTCTTGTTGTCCTCTATCCACCCTCTTTCTCCTCGGCTTCTTTCATCTCCTTCTCTGACCACGTCTGTCCCTCCTCGCTCAGGCGGCTCATTGTTTTGATATATGACCTAATTACTTGGCTAATTGAGGTTCTTGTAGCTGCCACACAGTTTGGTGGCGGGGAACTACGTCTGATGGCCTCTGCAACGTACGTGAAGGTCACGGTCGGTTTGACTGTTTGCCTTCCCGCTCTGCAGGTTCACGAGGAAAGGTTGCACCCTTCTTTTCTGGCGGAACACAGGAGCAGAAAAGTTTTTGATTGTGCAGACGGTACACAGATTATTCTGAGAAATGACAGTGTTTTTTTTTGGTTTCGTGATGTTCTTTGTCAACCACTTTGTAGTGAGTCACCAACACCACAGTTCCCTTTGCCATTATGGGACTTGCAGTCCTCCATCAGCCCATTTCTCTTTCACAAATGGCTCAATGTTCTGATTCTTATCTCCAAGCAAAGTGAAATGACTGGTGTATAATTGCTTTTAAACACAATTATGCTCACTAATATGCATCCCATTCTGTAGATTTTATTCAATGACAAATTAATCTTTGGTGTCCTTTTTAAGAAAGCCCCAAGCACTCATTTCACTCCCTTCTCCTTCTCCCCCCGCCCCCCCATTCGCTGAACAAGCTGTTTCTTTCTTTCACTATTGACTGCTTGTCAGAAGACACCAGATGCAGGTCTGCGTCTCCTCCCGATCTGATCCGCCTGCTGTGTGGGAGCGTGTCTTTACTTTGACTCACTTACTGACTGACTTAAAGCTGAACAGCTATGTTGATTTTTGAAGTGTTTGTCAAATGTGTCATCATACAACAGCATGAAAGCTACAGAAAATTGTTGTGTTTTTAACGGTGTGACATTTGATGTACTTCTGAAATGAAATTCATAATGTATGGATATAAATGAAAAGGTGTCATGCCACCATATTTTAACTGAACTGGATTTTTCTTACTCTCAGATGTCAATGATCAAACTACCAAGCTGTGTAAAACACTTTAAAGTTTTAGATTAGATTACCAACACTTCTTGAGTGAGTAAAAGGATCTTTCACATCTGCATGGCTGAAAGAAACCATCCTAGACATTGGCGCTGAGTGAAAAGACTTCCCATCTAAAGACGACCCCGCTCATCTAAGCAGGAAGTGATTTGTCCGAACAATATCTGCTCAGTAAAGTTCACAAGTGCAAAAGTAAAACAGTAAGGGAAAAGGGGGATTATTCATTTAGAAGCCTCAATTATTTAAAAACTGAAAAGAGGACTTCTGGAGGCGTAAGGGGCCCGAAGCAGCTGCTATCTGCGTTCTGCTTATGCCTTAGGCCAGCCATCCAAATATTCTCAGGTGACAGTTTGAGAAAAAAAATGGGAACATTAGCCCTGATTGATAATCTCCTGCACCATTTATCCAAGGAGGAATTTTGGAACTTTTGCCACTCAGGGAACTGCTTTTCATCTTACAAACTAAAATGTATTTTGTATGCATTTATATAGAACCTTATTTATTCTGAATAAAGTTATTAAATATGTCTAAAGTATAGATTTTAGATTTGATAAAGTGAATAAAGACGCCTAGCTGTGGTTGAATGGCTTTCTCATTTCCTCTCAATGTGTGAAAAGGGCATCTAAACATCCACGGCAATTTTCGAAAGAAGAGATGCCAAGTCTGGGAAAATTAGGCTACCTTTCACCGGCACCGGAGGAATCTCTCAAGAGTCCAAGTCTATCTCCGAGCATAAGCTTTTTAATCATCTATTCAACCCAGTGTTCTGTATACTGACAGCCGCTATTGAACATGATTTCTCCCAAAAGCCTTCATTCACTTTCCATCTGCTTTAACATTCCTTTTCAAGGAACTTACTTGTGCAAGCACAACGCTGGAGATCAAATGTTTAATTCAAGGACACCGTTTCCTAGTAAGGAAGGAAAACCCAGTGATCAACTTTTTTAAAAATTTTTTTTTCCTGTCCTCATTTCACAGGTGGCACCAGCTCACCTCTCCCACGCCGAGGCCGAGGCCGAGGCCGAGCAGCGCCCCCTGCTGTTCACCATGGAGGAGCTTCGTCCTTGTTTTCCCGAGCCCATGAATGTTGCATGCGGTGGATATTTTGATCCATGACAGTGCATATTCCACAGGCAGCCGCGCTCCGTCTCGTCAGATGCGGCCGTCTGTTTCTCTGCCAGCGCTGATGGAGGAAAAGTCTTTGGCATCTCATTATTAATTGAATTAAGGGAGGTATTTCTGGAGCAAGGTGAGTTCTGAGCCTGGTAACAAAGAATTATTTATGGCGCGCTTTGAAATTCCCAGGCACTAATGGGACTGAGCCCATCACTGTCTATACGGATAAGAACATCAATGCTCACGCACAGACACGATCTCCCGCCTCCCGCCTTCTAGTGTAAATACAAACCAGCCCGGACGGAGATTCTCTGGCTCAGCAGAAGCTCCAAGTATAAAATAAAGCAACGTCTTCCCACGATTTAACAGTAAAATAGACGATTAGTGACTGGACTGTTCTTAGAGCTTTAAGATGGAAAAGTGGCAGTTGCCTGGTTATGATGACTGCAGTTAGAGGCAGCTTTTTTGTTTGATCACCCCTGTCAACTGTGAAAATCCCTAGAAATCTGTGTGTTTTATCAGCAAGGCACCACTCATGCCTTGCTCACTCATACCTGTCACTCTGGTGCTAAAATACCAGGCGAACATAATTATTATGCTCTGAAAATTCAAGAGACGTTGACAGTTTAGGAGAAAAAGCACATGTGAAGCACAAGCATATCCAGATCAATCATGCCGGCACGCCTACCCCCTTTTTCCACTGATCCCTCTTTCTGTAGTAGTATGCACAACTGACCTTGGTGCTAATGAGCTGCTGGAGATACAAGCGAGCTGGTAGCCTCGAGGTCAAACTAGGGACAAGAGCAAAGGAAAAGTGGGCACGGTGGTGAATCTCTCACACCGCTCACAGTCTTGTGCTGTTCATTATTATTCTTTCTGAGACTTTAATGCACTTTTATCTTGGAAATACTGTGTGTTGCACAGCACAGAACATATATTAGCTTCTGAGTGCAACTGTAGATGTGACTCCTTGGAGACAGGGATGCTTTTTTTTCCCCACACTTAAACATAAGTGTGTTTAAAATGACCCTTGGATGCTTGTAATCCGCCAGTGTGCACAAGAAATACACCTCTAATGGCAGACAGCATTTTCTTACCTGTATATTAATATGACCTTGTAGGGAAAAAAAGCTCTTTGTATACTAAATACTTACGTCACATTTAAAGCTGCAGATTTTACATTGGATGGGCAAAGAAGGGGTTGAAAGCCATCACAATTGGATGCGAAAGGAAATGCACCATCAAATATGTCATGTTTTTTTTTTCTTCTTTGCTGAAATGCCAAGCACAGGCCGGTTACCACCAGCTTAGGAACACTCTGCACTTCAAAATCAGGTGTGATTACAGCATTCACAGCTGAGGAAGTGGAGGGTTGGAGGAGAAAACGAGGGGTCGTGGGTGTGTGAAGATGGAAAGGCGTACTGGGTCATTAGTCTTTGATGTTTTTTCCCTCTGATGTGACCCATGACTAATACCCCCCCCCACACTTTTCTTTTTTTTTTCCATTAAGTGTGTGTGTGTGTGCAGAACTTTATCGTGTATGAATATATTCATAAATCGCTCTATCGCCGCATGATTTTTTTATTTGTGTCCCCCAATCGTTTCCAGGTTTTGCTTGCCACATGAATCACCTCATCCCCTTGTCGAATGCATGCGGCGCGTTGGCTTCAAGGTTGCGGTACTGCGTGGAAGAATCCCTTCGCTAATCCTGACTTTAGCCTCCTACCTCAATGCCCCATCCGTCCAGAAAATCTCCCGGGACATGGCTGTGAATGAATCCATCATTAGGAATTACGCGTTAAAGTGGTCGTTTCCACAGCAAGTTACTAGAACTGATATTTGTTTTATGTCAATGAATAATATCATTGAAAAACTGTGTTTTTTTTCCCAAACCATCCGTGTCTTTTGGGACACGGCTAGAGGCCATTATAAAACTGGATTGGGAATCACAAGAGACTGATGGCAGTGTGTATTAGGTCCCATGCGACACGAGGGGTATTATATTGTGTGGCGTGAGCGGTGATGAGACAAAAAGAAACAAGCCTCAGGAGTAGATAAGAGACACGAGGAATTTCTGCTTAATAATCTCATTACCATCTGACTTTTCTTTACGATGGAGCCGTTTCTGCGTGTACAATTATTTGCTCATCTTCCTGAGTTCAGAAAATTCAGTCAGATTTGACACAGATGAGGGAGGCCCAGTGCAGATGCCTTTTTTTAAATGATTACTCTCAGTTTAAAATCGCCACTTAGATGGTTTGTGGCCGGGAAAACTCAATATGGTAAATGATGACCTGCCACTGAAACAAGACGAAGAGTGAAAGAGACCTCAAGGGGACCAGGATGAAAATAACAAACAATAACGAAGGAGGACAGAAATAACTTACCCTTATGCCGACCACCCTCTAGTCCTGATACTGATGACTGAACCGGGGACAAATTTTTTTTTTCCTTATTGCGTGCTTTTTGTTTCTTTTTGTTTCTTTTTACTTAACCATTCACACCGCTCACTGTACACTTTATTCAGGCCACGCTGGACTGTCAGATGTAATGGCCCCTCTTTGCTTAGTGACATTCCTTTACACAATAACGCCTCTTTCTCAGGAATTCTTTGGGGAGACTTTGGCCTTGTGGATGAAAAAAAACAACAACAAAAAAACAACTCCCATTCTGCAAAGAAAAATCTGTTCAATTACCACAGCTGGTGTTTTATTTTTATTTTTGCAGGTTCCCTGGAATAAAATAACTCATGCGTCATCTGTTTACTTCACCAACAACCATGGTGAAGTGGTTGTTGACTCTGCAGTCCTTTCTCCATGCTGTACGGCTGCCGTTGGACAACGCCAGAACATGGCGAGAAAGTAACAGAAGGCAATGTGCATAAACAAGAAGGTAAAACGCCATAAAATAAGATGTCTGCCACCCCCACCCTCAAACTATCAGAAAACTTTATTAAACTAAATTAAACCGACAAAGCTGGCAAAACGGGACCTCCAGACCTCCATCCTCAAGACATAAGCACAAAATTAAGAGCGAAAGAATAAAGAGAGAGGAGAGTAGGAAGAGGAGGAAGAGGATGAAGAAGAGAGGGATAAGAAAAAAAATGGAGCTCGTGTAACCCACCTGGTTACTAAACCCATTTATGTTATTTAAGTGTTATCAAGTTTCGCCGCAAGGTGGTACACTAGCTCAGTTCTCATTTGTACTCATTGTTACAATCACTTGGTGCATT
>JAVQJZ010069271.1:0-17349 GCA_036025355.1 Leiopotherapon unicolor | reverse complement strand
GAAGAAGAAAATCAATCCAATCCAATCCAATCCAATTTTATTTATATAGCACGATTTAGATAAACACAAAGTTTATTTAAATCAAGTTTAATGAAAACAACAAACTTAAATGAGTTGACTGCAAAATTTCCAACTTCACAGCGAATTGTTATTCAGACAAACTATTTAGTTTATTTATTTTAATATATTTGCATTTTTTTTAAGCAACCTCTCTCTCAGCTAATCCTTTTCCTTTTTTGATCTAAACCCCCATTAGTTTTTGCCACCACACATTCCAGTTTTGGTAGGCCTTGGACCGCAGCCTCTCCACAGTTGGCCCGACCAGATCCAACACACTGAAAACGTTTTTGACAATTGTTCCAGAGTTGTTAAGGTCTTTTGTTTTCCAACTGCAGGATAATCTGCATGCACAATTTGTCCCTAACCAACAGATTTACCTCAATAAAAAATCAGAGTAAAAATCATTAAAGACCCTAAACAGTGGATCTGTGGATCTTTTTATGAACCAGTTGTGTTCAGCCATCAGCACTTGGCAATGGCACAGGGACTGTTTCCAATGAACAATAGCAGAATAGTACCCAAACACACCCTCTTTGAGCCGCACTGATTCCCGTGGTCTGTATGAAAAGAGACTGACAAGAAAAAGGAGATGGAAGATTATGTCAATTAGTGACCGCTGACCCATTTGGTGAGACCACCTCGTCTTTCTGGGTCTGATGGGGTCAGAGTTCATGACCTGGCTGCCAAAACATGGAGGCTGCTAACCTCCAGCCACTGAGATGGGCTTAGACTGTGTGTGTGTGCGTGTATGTGCGTGCGTGTGTGCAGGCTGATAAAACTGCACGCACTTTCACCTCTCACTGACCTTCCGCTCATCCCTGCCTGACCTTGACCCCTGCCTTTGCTTGTGTGACAAAAAGAGACGGAGGGAGGTCAACAGGTCTCCAGGGAAACGGATTTATTTATTGGCTGATGCTTGTCTTTCCAAGCGGGCGTAAATCTCCCCAGCAGCCAAGTGTTTGTTCGTGCACGTGGGCATGTGAAGAGTATGAACTTTTAGTTTCTGCTTATGTGTTTGTGCCAATATTTGTTTTGTCTGTGCCTTTGCATCCTGGCACGCTTCTGTATAAATACTCACGGATGCGTGTTTGGCTGAGTCTAAGAATATATCCCCTTTGATGTTTGCGTTTGGGAGGGTGTTGCTGCGTGGGCGTGTGTTTTCGCGTGCACGTGTGCTTTCTGTGCGGCTGTAAATCTCCAAACTGACATGTTGGTTCAGTAGGGAAACAGCAGGTTTGGGACACACTGATGGCCTTCACAGATGGCTTCAGGACCCTGCCCATGGGAGGTCTTCTACTCCACCTATTAATTTATTCATTTTCCACTGCAGAGGAGACACTGAGGCCAATGTGATTGTTTCCGAGAGCCAGAGTCCCATGAGAGCAGCTCGGGTGTTTTCTTATGCAGTCCCTTCTCCCCCCTCATTCTTTCCTTTAGCCTCTTCTGTCCTCCTGCCCTCTTTTTCCCAGGTTAGTGTTAGTGTGTTTGTCCTTGTGTGTGTGTTGAGTGGATCTAACATTATCACCCCTATGCAACAGGTCAGCTGAATGTAATAGCCACAGTGTCATTCTGTCACTGAGGAATACCGAGATGGCCACAGTACAGTTTGACTGTCACTTATTTTTCTTCTTAGATGAGAGAGCTGTCTACACTTGCTTTTAGATAGCTGGAGCAATCAGTTTGTAACTTGTCTCCACCCTGAATTACAATCTGTCTCTACGTGGAAGTAGATCTGGAAGCAGATTTCACATGCAATTGATCTACTCTCCACACGCAGCCAAATTCGATATTTACATATCCCAAGTGTAACTGCGTCATTAACAGCTCTATTGGAGTAGTCGTTCGTAAGGTTCAGCCCATGTGGTTCTGACATGGAGTGACAGTGATATTAGCCATCCTCTCAGTCGCATTAAAGTGACAAGGAGAGAGCAACTCCCATGATTTAACACTTGTGGTCATCAGAGAGTTTATCTAATACATGATCGATGCATCTGTGAGTGTGTGCACTGTGCACTGTGCGGGTGTGAGGGAACACTTCTGAATTCCTACAATGAATATAATTTCTCTTTTTCTTTTTCTTTTCTTTTTTTTTTTTTGCAGTTATATCACACATCTTCAGCTGCATTACCACCACAGATCCAAATTAGTTATATGTAGTGATTACAAAGGTGCATATATGGCTAAATGTAACCGAAAGTGTATTCAAAGCCTCACTTTGTCTTGGCGTGACACAATTTGAATGTGACCACTCACAGGAACAATTTGATAAAATGACTGATGATAGTAAAATACAATATGTCATTAGATATGAAAACTGTTATATAATTCAGTCGTTCTAACTCTTTGGATGTTTTCTGTTTAAACACGGCTCCTCACTTTCCTCAATTCCCCTATTCCTCAAGCCTTAGAAGAGATAGGAAGAAGGAGAGATGTGTACTGCATTTGTATTACAAATAATGCGCACACACACACACACACACATTCCCCAGTATGAAATCACTTAACAAGATGTAAAATGACATGACATGTCACAGAGAGCAGCAAATTATCCCTCTGACTCGAAGAGCAGTGATTTCATATTCCACATGCATTGTTAAAGTGTCCAGACTCCACGTTGCAGCGGTTTAGAAATGACATTACTAAAACAATCCGGCTTTATCATTCATATTCATCACGACTCCAAAAATTACTCAGCTAGCTGGAACTGGCTTCTTAGCCCAAGCAAAGTATGCATGTAAATGAGAGCAACGTTGTGGAAGGCAGCCTTCTCAGTGTGTGCGCACCACATGTAGAAAGTTTCTCTGACTTTATGACTGGGAGAAAATGATTCCCTGCCTTGCTTTTTTAAAAGGGAGTGTACATGGCACACGTATGCACATCGACAAATACGCACACACACACACGCAGAAAACAAAACAGAACATCTTTAATGCATTTTGCTGAGGCGCTGAGCCAGTGCACTCCTTCTGTCTATGCGCTGCTGTTTTCACGTTCCCTCTCTCTTTTTAAATGAATGTACAACTCTCTCTGCAGACAGGTGGTCTGCTGGTTCAGACTAGAAGGATGTTGGCTTACCGGCTAATGCTGCTTTAATGGTACCTTGTGTGCAGGGTAGAGAGAGGCATGCTGCAACTAATAGAAATTCTTCGGACTCTCCAGAACGTTATATAACGCTCTCTTTCTGTTGAGGTAGACTGGTCAAATCTGATTAACGTGTGTAAGAGCATGCGTGTGTTCTCGTGCTCACCGGTGTGCAAGTGCATGCTCATGTTTTAGTTAAAAGACGATTAAAATATCAAATGCTTGCTTTGATTGTTTTGACATTGCAGCAGTTTGTTATTTAAATCCATTTTACTTCTTTTAAGAAAACTGTACTGTGTTGCCAGTTGACAAAGACAAAGTCCAAAGACAGTGAAGTTCAAAACATCAGCAGTTGTTTTGTCATTTGCCCAGAATCACAGAGAAAAGGCTTCCTTCCAGATGTAGTTTCTCTGTAAGCTCCTTCCACCCGTCCTGAAAACTGGAGGGAACTTAAAAAAATTTTAACATTTGATGACTGGAAATTTGTTCTGTCACTGTCCATAACTTCTAAAAGATTAAATAAAGCCCGTATGATGAAGAGATTTGAGATTACTGGAAGAGATCAGCATTTTAAAGCCACTGGTTTCAGTGTCGGCATGTCTGAAAACATACCATGTCTCTGATTTACCGTGTGTTCATCCAGGCTTCATTTGCTCAATTGCCAAATGAACTTCATCGCACAAGTAAAGTATTATCTCAAATGTTGAAAAAAGCTGTCGCGAGTCGATCACACCCATCTCTCTGTGTTTAATCAGAAGAAATTGTGGAAAATGTAGGAAGTCACCAATCCAAGAAGAGCAAGTGGGTGTGGGAGGGGAAAAGTACGTAAAATGAAAAACTCCTGGAATGCACGATAATGTATGACTTAATTAACATTTTCTATACTGTGTGAGTGACTGTGTGTGTGTGTGTGTGTGTGTGTGTGTGTGTGTGTGTGTGTGTATGTGCACGCACAGATGACAGCCAGACAGACGGCCCCTATTCAACTGTGAAAAAGGTGCTGCTTATCAGCGCACTGCAATAAAAACAGACAATGTGGCCATTCTTCTTCTCTCTGAGTATGTGTGTATGTTTTTTTTGTGTGTGTAAGAGAGAGAAGGACATATGTATTTATGTATGTGTGTATGTGTGTGTGTGCGTGGAGGTGGCAATGCCCCTTCTGCACTGCCTTTCTGTAACCAGTGTTAAAGTGTATATATGTACTGATGTTTGTGTGAACTGAGGTCTCGTTGGAGGAAAGTGAGACAATGGGAGCCTGTAGTAATTTTTTCCCCAACACGTGTATCTTTTGTGTGTGTGTGTGTGTGTGTGTGTGTGTGTGTGTGTGTTTCTCTACGTGTGTGTCGCTGGTCCCTCATCAGGCCCTTATTAACTATGTACGCTAAGTGACCTTTGAGGAGGTGCTGATGGTTGTCTGTGGGATCCAGCCAAGTATCTCCCCCGTCTCCATTTTCACCTTCCCTCTTTTTTTTTTTTTTTGCCTCCCTCCTGTTTCATGGAAGCTGCTCATCATTTACAGTTACATCTCCTGCGTGAGTGTTAGCTTAAACCTGAAGGAGAAGTTCAACACTTTCCAGGCAAGACTTCTCCACTCGTCCTGTATGGAATAAGATTTTTTAGCGCAGTTGATCGTGTTTCACCACTCACAGAGAATTTGCAGGTTTTGAAGTCTCCAATAAAGGCAGTGTTATCCCCGCCCCTTCCTGTTTCTGTCATTCCACCGCCTAGGGACAGTGTGCACTATCTCCACAATCAGCTGGAAATAGGTCACCACTCGACTGGCGTTCACGCTTCAAACAGCCTCCAAATGTCTCCGTTTTTCGGGAAATATGGGCGGAAGACAATAAACATTGTACAGTGTCAAAATTGATTTATCTTGCATTTTGGAGAATGTGAATGCCAAATCTTTCTCGCTGCAGTGAATTAATTCTGTGCATGTCCTGAGTGATTAAGCGCTGTGTGGTTTTGATAAAGTTGGTCTGTTACATTGCAGCCTGCTGTCTGTCTGCGTCACCCTTTCGCTCTTTTAACAGTAAATGCTGCTGCTTTTGTAGCCAGGCTTTGTGTAAAACTGAAAGCCCAGTGAGGATCTAGAAGATTTTGGCATTGCACAGAGCATAACTGAGGTTTCACCTCTTTTTGCCTTTGAAAGAAAAAACTCAAGGTAGTGGGCGGGCCGTGCGCTCTCTCACAATCCTTTTACGTTCCCTGATGTTTCAGGAAAAACTGCAACCCAGATTAGATTTGTTTGATGCTTTAACGGCTTAATTTCCCACTTAAAATGAGAAATTAATGTCTAAATTTTATTTGTTGTTAAGTAGATCAATGTAAGAGACTTTGGTCTTTTTTCTAATGTTATATGTGTCATAAATGGAAAATTGTCATTTATATAGTTTCGTTTCTGTGTCATTGGTGACTGCACCTAAAATTCAATCTGTCAAAGTTTAAAAAAATGCAGGAAATATTCTGTTAATATTCTTTCTCCAGATCTAAAATGAGATTTAAGCATTACACAGGCCCAAGAGAATACCTTGCTCAGTATGAAATCATATGAAAACAAAATCTAATGTGTTGTGTATGTAAGTGCTTTCTCAACCAAGCAAATGTGGTGTCCTGGCGGTGAAGCCAGAAAATGAGTGTGCACTTTATGGTTTAATCAGATTAATAAAGAAATGGCACATTTCAAAGAAATATTCTTTATAAAAATTTCAAATATATTTTATTCATTTACTTTCTTGTAAAACAAAGATGTATTTCAGTAACAGAGCTACTTACAGGTTAACTGATTAGAAAATATTGTCAAAGTTAAATTTTCAACTTTTATTGCTACGGCAACAGTGAATTCAGGTGCTATGTCTGTATGTATGATTTCTGCTTTCATACAATAGGAGTTTAACTGAAGGAAATTCAAAAATTTAAGTACAAAAAAGGAAACATTTGATAGTGAAAAATAGCGAGTACCAGAGACTTATCAACCCAACACTGTTGGTTCTGTCCAGAGTCTCTCTCTCTTTCTTTCTCTTTTATTCTCCATTTGTTTACAGGAAGATGTCTCCTCTGCCTTAACCTCCTTCTCTCTCAATCTGAAAAAATCAAAAAAAAAAATTCAAGTTTCCCTCTTTCAGGCCACAAAAATCGGTGCTGTACAAAGTCAGTGGAAGCATCATCCAGTCCATCCGTCTGTCTCTTTCCGTCTGTCTTCTTTCCCAGCAGGGTAAAAGAAAAAAGCCCAGTTTCCTAATCCTCTAATATTAATCTGAATTACCTACTTTTTACATTATTAAAACATACAGTTAAGTGGATCATATACATTTCTCTGCTTTGATGTGGTTCCTGGGAGCTCTGTGCCAGTGTGTGCACAGCCCACATATACTGTAGCGTTTCATTCCCCTCAGCGCCTTTTACACTGAAACAAAGCTTGCCTTCCCTCTCGGCTCTGTCTCCATTCCATCTTGACTATAAGGTTATCAAACCTATTCACCCCCCCCCCCCAAATAGTTGCCCCAGATATTGTCTAATTGATAAAGTTGCTGTAAGATATCATACAAATGATTGGTTCTACTATATCAGAAGAGGAAAGTAGTACTGTGAAGGAAGATTCTATTTAATTGCAGATTGTGGATCAAAATTTCTGCTTTTCTTTGGGGAATAAAATTGAATCACCTAAATTACAAGTTGCTATAAGTTGTTATAAAAACTGTGGTTTCTTTGGGGCTGCTTTATTATTTGGAGGAAGCTGTGGAGTGTGCAGCTTTCCCCTCTTTAATATTAATACATCCGATTCATCTGAGCAGATTGAGACGCGCCCCGTGACTACCTGATTCACGTTAAAACTGAGAAATGAAAATGCTTAACCAAGCTGCGATTCCTTTTGAGACTATGTAGTGGGCTGGTAACAGATTTTGCAGGGATGCAGAGTTGCGCACTATTGAAACCAGAATCTATGTGTGATCTACGGGGAATAAGATGTAATGTGGGGAGCGATCCAAGTCTGCGGACAGCACGGCGAGCCGCGTCACTGGAAGACTGTGTGGTAGGTGGGACACTGATGGGATTTCATGTACTTGATGGCGAACTTGAGCTCCTTGCTCTTCTTGTCCCACTTGTGAATGGACATGAGCAGCAGCTGCTGGTCCACTTTGCGGCCCATGATGAGGAAGTTGGAGCCCAGGCTGTCCAGCTGCGAGCACGGGCAGTTGGCGCCATTCTTGATGTACAGAGTCAGTTTCTTCAGGTCCTTTTTCCGTAGCACACCCTGCTTCAACACTTTCTTCTTCTTTTGGGCTGCGATCAGCTTCCGGTCACCCTTCTCCTTCTTTACCTCCTTGATTTTCATCTTGAGGGCTGAGGGAGAGGAGAGGGAGAGGGATTTTAACTCAACTTTTTTTTTCTATAAAACAGATATTTAAAGCCAGAAGCTGGTAATGTGTCACTCTCTTATTCCACTGTTCACTGCCGTGACATTTCCTCTTTCTTCACTGAGCCTACACTTTGCCAAAGAAGCAGCTATTTTACACCTCTCCTGAGTATCATCATTTAACCGCTCCTGCAGCGTATAAAAACTGTATCCTGTGTGTATGTTTGTGTGTGTGACTTGGAAGGGTGGGGGACCATAAATAAAAAAAACAGACGACTTGTTTTTGGAGTTAAAATCAAAGTAGTTTTGAAGCAAGTTCAAGTTTTCCTTGACCATGAGCAACAAATCTTAAGCAAATTGCGAGTCAAGATGCATGTCTTTCAAATCTGCTGAGCATTAAATGACATTAAATGACTGATGATTTACTTTCACAACTGGATTAGATGTTTTCTGTTACATAACTGAGACCAAGTGGTGCAGAATTCACAAGCTATATGGCTATTTGAGGCCTGTCTGGTGCCGTCTTATTTTTTCACTGTTGCATTCAAGTCAGGCCTTTAGGGACTCAGGCCAAGTCTCACAGTAGTCAAGTCTCACATCTTCATTTTCTGACCTAATCAGACTCAAGTCAAAGTCTGAAGTCTAAAATCTAACACTTCAGTCATAACATCAGTAATTTTAATACATGGCGCAAAGGCTGTACACAGTCACTTTTTTCTCATCTTTTGTTTGGTCATACTGCATTGTCTTATTCTTTAGGCTTCAAATTTTATAGGTAACAATCATTGAGGCACTTTGTAGGCATAAGTAAAACATATTTATCTCTCATGCTCCTCTGCTGAGATATTTCACTTAAATTGAGTTTACAGTCTTGTATTTTTAAAACAAAAAAACACACAACAAATTACCTCTGTACACCGTTTTCTGTGCATGTGAGTTACAGCAAACTCAGAGTTATCAACCTAATGAAGCGCTCACTTGAGTCTCCCGTCGAGCCTCGTGTTTATAAGTTCATATTTTAAGATTCGAGGGATTAAAATTGAACTGCCGAGCATTTTAGAGAGGAATTCTCTTGGTGAACATTTTGACAGGTGAAATTAATCATGGGCCGGGCAAAGCCGCGGGGTCGGTATGAAGCATCGCTATGTGCCCAAGCCCTGTTGGAAGATCGCCATTTCACTTCTCGCCTGCTCGCCTATGGGTTGCATAAACATCCCTCGGTGCACTCTGATATGCAGCCGGCACATGCGAAGTGATAGCATGTTTAAGGAGGAATGTGTGCGCTGAGCTGCCTCTCATCCGCATACTGACTCACATCCAGCTCCTTCACTGAGGGCGTGTGTTCATGTGCGTGCCTGCGTGCCCACGAGTGTGTGGACACTTTTTGTGAATGAGTGCATTCATGTATATGTGTGAGCTCAGTAAAGATAGGGTGGATAAACTAATTTCCCTCCCTGCTTTCGCTTTGAATGCCCGCTCATATTCAGTCAGAAGTGATGCAGATGCAGTGGGGCCCACCGCGCAGCCTGGCCTGTATCCTTGTGACAGGCTGCGCCCACGTCTTTATACAAACTCACTTTCTTCAAAGTGAGCAGAGGCGGCGTAGAGGTAGAAAGAGAGGGAGAGAGAGAAGAGTGCCGTCATTTTGAGGTGAAGCAGGTTTTCTTTAAGCTAAAGCGAGCAGCCTCCCCCCACCAACCAGGTGTCCACACCGGGCCTCACCCCAGACTCACCTCCCTCCCCCCTTTTCTTTTCTGCTCTTGTCACTTGTGCCGCACTGTCAAACGGTGCAATAAGGAATGCAGAGAGATCAAACATCAAAAGTAGAGTGTAATAAAACACGAAACACAAAACGCTCCGAGGGCAAACAGTGTCCGAAGATGAATAGGTAAGAGAATTCATGAGGCGTGACATCAAGCTGTAATCAGCTATCGCCCTATAGAATAACATCATGGAGTCATTTTTGCCTTGATCTCCAACTCCATATGTCATGGTTATCTCGACTTCTCTACTCATCCTCATTGCACATACATTAATAACTGATAAAGTGTGTGTGTGTGTGTGTGTGTGTGTGTGTGGCTGGCTGTCTGCGTCCATGTGTATTCATGTTTTCTGATCCCCAGAGCACACTCGTGTTGGAAGGCTGGGACATATAATCCTTAAATTAATCAGAACAAATAAAGGTCTGTGATTTGTCATGATTAATTATGGGGATGAGCTACGTTTTGGCCGTAACTCTGAGTGACTAATGTGAACAAAGACATATTTTGTTGTTGTTTTTGGATGCGATGTGTTGGGTGTTTATTAATTTTTGATTTATAACAGGTCACGTTCTGTGTATTCGGGCCAATTTGTAGGTGTGGGAATGTTTTTTTCAAGGTGATAGATTACAAAACTCTCCCTTTTTAAATGGCAGACATTTCCTCTGTGGGACACTTCGGCATAGAAATATGGTTTTCAGCACCACATTTCATTTTCAATTACACTACTTCTCGCTAATCTGTTCAGAAACATAAGCCATGTACTTCATGAATCTCTCAAGGTTATGAGTTTGTGTCACAATTTCTAGTTCAGTGCTCAGACACTTATGACCACAGAAAATAGAGAGCAGTATATCATTAACTCTAAAGACTGGGGCAATAGTCCATGCAAGCAGAAATTCAGCTGCTGTGGAGTATGATGGGCAAGAAGCCTCGGTGAGCAGAAATAATGGAATAATTGTGTTCTGGCTTCGTGTGCAGGTCATTACTGGAGTCAAAGGCCGAAAAGTAGAAAGTTTTGAAAGGGGTGTTGAATGGACACTGGGGGACCGAAGACTATTAAATTAATCAATTAATTTAGGAGAAGAAAGGGGTTATACCTGTAGATGGGAGAGTGCAAAAGTAATGTATGCTCTGCTTCTATATGCCTGTATTCATTTTGACTATATTTGCAAACATATGGTTAATAAAACATCCAAAACCAATTTGAAGCTCACACAGATTTAACAAAATGTTCACTTACTTGGTCCTTATTATAGGATATTCTCCTTCATTTTTTTAATTCCCTTCATTTTAATATTCATTTGTGAACTTGTGATAAATTTAACTGTGTTGCTGCTGCTCAGGGCCACACCAAGACAGCTGTGCGTTAAAATGCCCCTCCTCTCCTGAACTGTACACTGTACATGTGTCCGTACGCAGGCCTCACTCTTTTTAATTGCTGGTACTTACCAAAGTCACTGGCACAGTAATGCTCCATGATGTTTTCAGCTTTCAGCTCATTGTCGCACGGAGGGCACACCTTCGGCACTGTGGGGACAGAAAAAAACATTTCATTTATTAGTCATTAACAGCTACACCGAGTCACATTTCATATGGCTTTTATTAAGGCCAGATTAGCTAATATCTTAATGGCCGAGTTGAGGTCATTGTTAGTCAAGTGCAGTCAGCAAAGCCGTGTCAGTATAAAATCGTTAAGCCCTGAGCACTTTTGAGGCACTTATTTGCAGTCCACCACCTCTTGTCAGAGGCTATTTGCTGCGGAGCAAATATGTAGTCCAGCAGGCTGACTGATGTTTGCCCTGCAATTACACCGGACAAAATGTTTTTATTCTGCCCCTTGTATATTTTGGTGGTGCAGGCGTGGTCTTGGCTGTGCAGAAAGGTAAACTCTGCAGCAGGAGCAGCTGAACATGGTGAAAAGTGATTCAGTAGACACACACACACACACATACAGCCGGCACTTGACTTGACTTACAGCCACACAGCAACCACACATTGTGAAACACTAAGGGGAAACCAAAGCAACAAGTTCAGTTTATTTTTAACTCCAAATTTATGGTCATGCCTGCTTTGCTCAAAAGCAGGTTTAGCCTCACTAACTTTGATTTGAGATTTTATGATTGTTGTTGTTGTGCACCCACGCAGGGATGCACAACATAAAAAATACAGTCTTTACATGAAGTTTAAAATTAGTTTCTATGCTTTCCAGCTTATGTATACAACATATAACAAAAATATGCTTTGACTTAATCTGATATTTTTGTTTCTCACCTCTGTCACACATCCCACTTACAAAACTTGCATACAAAGACTGCAGTGTGTTCTTTCACAGACACACAAACATGCTTTAAAGTACCTTGCAATTTTCTCCAAAGTCTCCTCAATCTACATCTTTGTTATGACAATTACCACATAAACTCCATGTAATCCCAGAGGGGTTTGTTGTAGCTGTACACATCTAATATCAGCCCACTCGTCCACAAAACATGGCCCCAGGCCAATCGACAGAACGGGGTATAATATTAGAGAGGGTTAGGGAGAGAGGGATGTGGTATAGAAAAACACATATATATACCTACAGGGCAGAAAAGTATCATTAGAAAAAACAGTGCGGACCTACCACTGAGTAAGCAGGCTTTTTCAGGATGACTGCTTATAGGGGAGCTAAATTTTTCTGTCATTCACTCGCCACAGTCTCCAAAGTATGTTCAGATCTCTCTTTTCCTGTTTGTCTCACACTTGCAAACACACACTCGTGCAAACACACACAACCAGCCCAGGCACCTGGGTTAGAAGTCAGGGTTCAGAGGTTATCACCCCAGCCCAAACCTCAGCGTCTTGGCAGATAATGAGAAGGGTCAAAGTTTAGCAAGCTTCCTTGATTGGGTCGTGGGGAGGTGAACCCCGTAACCAGCGCTAAGCGTATGTATGTGCGTACATGCTCATGTGTGGGTCAGAGGGAGCTGAACCATGTTCTTGTAGAGTGGCTGCCAGTTTTTCCTCCTCCTGAGGGTTCCCATGCTTCCACGGGTAGGAGGGGACCTGCAAGGCCTGCGGGGTCAGGCCTCTAATTGTCTGGTGCTGACATGGGGGCTGGGACGAAGAGCGCGGAAACTCGCGCACACACACGCAGATCAAGAGACGCCAAAACTCTGGATTTGTCTGTTTTGAATGATTCCCTTGAAGCAGTTACATCTTATTCAGACTCCACGGTAATTCATTCTGGTTTCACAGGGGTGGTATGTTGGCAGAAGGCCCAGTTGTGTGGAAGCCAGAGCATGTGTCAGGAGAAAGCAGCCCCACCATGAAACTTAGCTGAGCTTGGAACGAAAAAACCACCATTTGGATGCCGCTGAGAAATCAATTAAGCGACGACTGCCCTCATCACGGTCTGGTCTCTGTTGGGGGAATCACCGTCATGTTCTGATGGGAATCGCTGCTGCGTGGCTCGTGTGTGTGTGTGTGTGTGTGTGTGCGTGTTTTTTTTGTTTTTTGTTTTTTTTTTCCTGGACACATTTCTACTCAGCAAATATTTTGACATTAGGTCATTCATGTATTTTGCCATCATCTCAAAGCAGTTTAGGAATTTTTCACCGTGCCATGTGATTAAACGGTGTTGAGTTATGTTCTTGCTTTAGTTGACTTTGGACTTGACGACCTCTTGTGCGCCGCTTTTGGTCATTTGCATGCTGGGTTATGGGTTTAATTTTTAGAAACTTTAATGTTCCCAATCATGGTGATGAATGTTATAATATTGTCTCTCACTGCTGATGTTGTGGAGAACGAGGAGGCTGGGAGTCGATGATTGAGGACAAGGGGAAAAGGATGATAGAAGCAGGGTGAGCTGGACGGTGGTCTGTTGGAAAGCCGTGCTGTTAATGTTCAAACAGCGAGCGAGAGTCGAAATGACATACGGCAAGAGTCCAGTAATTTAACTGCACAACTTTACTTAGTCATAGCTCTGACGTTCATTTCACTTTCTACATTTTGGCTTCCTCCCCCCACTGTATCTTTTGTCTCTTGCCCCCTCTCTCGAGCTATTCACTCTCTTTGACACAACTTTAAGTTTTAAGTGCTTTAAATGAATAAGAGAGGCTGATGCAACAAAATCTTCTCAATATGAGAAAAAGTTCTTTAGTTTGCACTTTTGATTGATTTTTGCTTTAGTTTAGAAGTCCTTTGTAGAACATTTAAATCATTTTGGAAAAGAAGTATCATCGCATATCTTTGTTAAATGTTGCTGAAATATTAGTTTGACTTCCACAAACACAATAATATGATGCTTTTTTGAAAAAAAAGTTCCTACAGTAGGAAAAAAGATTCAATTTGTCATAACATGACATTCAAGAATCCCCCTCCTTCACTTCAAACATTCTGCAAAAAACAAAAACTCTGTAAATCACATTTTATGTTGCAATATCTCTCAAACTGAGTTAAAATCATCCATAACAGCTGGGGGAAAAAAATCTTGGTCGCAGTATGTGCAAAGGTGACATGCCTCTGCTCATTTTTTTCTGTCTCTTGCTCATCTCATCCCATGACACAAAAGATAACCGGATTCAACGACACCGTCATCCGATCCCCTGACGTGTCTCGTACCTCATCCCCCGCAGCCTGAACATCACGACGACTTTTATAGAAGGAATGTTCCTTGTAAAGTATGTGCGGGTCACTATCTCATGCCTCATTTGGGCCCTTTAAGTTACGAGCAGCAACACTTATGACATAAAACGGTACTGTGCCGGAGATGAAATGCAGCGTGTGATTTATGTCGGAGGGCCTAACATCTGTTTTAATGCGGCATGCAGACAGACAGAGGAGGACTTAAATACGGCCCGCGGGCAGCCCCCGGGGCCCCTAAAACACAGCACGCTCCTTGCATCTGTAGGAATCCTATACAGAAGAGAAAATACATCCTCAAAAGGCCGAGGCAGTCTTCCATGCACAGAGCATTGGATCACATTTTCCCTTTCATATAGCAGCCAGGGCCACATGAGTAGCGCCCATTGTGCTGCTGGGGACCTGACAGCGCTGCCTGTCTCCTTTAGCACGGTTGTAACTTACACTAGCCGCATCAATGAGTGCGGCGAGGACAGACAGTATCTTTCACACCATGCAATTTCAATGACTTTTACTGGACAACGTGCATATTGTCTCAAAGAACATGCACTTTGAGTTGCGGAGTTTACCCCGTGCATTTAAATGCACAATGCGGGCCCCTGCCTCATCAGACCTGTTGATTTGCTGATGCTGACAGTAGCTAATGGTTCGTCATCATTAAATCCATAAAGTGGAGCTGATTCGCGGCATTAACTGCACTCTGCCTGATAAATTAAATTCAACTCAGCTGGCCTTTCTTGCTCCCTCCCGGGATGCCTGGGCCCTCCTTTGTCAGCAGTCTGCTTGTCTTTCCTGGTATAATATCTACAGACTTGTGTTTCACATAATCACACCCCATGGGCGCC
This sequence comes from Leiopotherapon unicolor, assembly GCA_036025355.1. Lineage (NCBI taxonomy): Eukaryota > Metazoa > Chordata > Actinopteri > Centrarchiformes > Terapontidae > Leiopotherapon > Leiopotherapon unicolor. Next base: position 2,623 of record JAVQJZ010069271.1, on the reverse strand, counting down.
TGTTACACACACACACTCAGGCCAAAAATGGTCCGCTCACACAACTTGAGCTCAGGTGGTGGTGTTCATCTCAGTTTTGGCTATGACAGAGAGGTGGAAAGTGAACCTAACTCTGTACTGTTAGTTTCCACAAGAGCTCTCGAACCGTGCTATATCATGTAATTGCAGAATAGCTCAGATAGTATCGGAGCCTCCTGGAGAGGGAAAGCAGCAGGTAAAACTGCACTTAATTCCTGTGATTGATCCAACTCCCTTAGATTCACCTGGATTACCTCAAGAGTCCTCGTATGATCCTGTATGAAGAGAATCGTTTGGCGTCCTTTGACACCAAGGAATCCCAGGAAACTCACTTCTAACGGATCTTAGCTGAAATTCCTTTTTATTATTTCTGGCTGTTTTTGTGTGTGTCTGTGTGTGTGTGTGTGTGTGTGCGTGTGAGTGTGTGCGTGTGTGTATGTGTGTGTGTGTGTGTGTGTTTGTGTGTGTTTGCGTGCGTGTGCATGTGTGTTTTAGAGCCAAAAACTTGTCCTCAGGATGGCCTCATCGGCACATCTGAGAATCTCTGCTTCTTAACAAAATGTCAGTGACTGAGCCTTCGGGCTACAAGTGATATGGGTTCACTCTCAGTTTCAAAAGTTTCACACACTTACACAATCACACGCTCAGATTTAATTGTTAACCTTCCCCAACTCACCAATTTTAGATTTACTCTTTAATAATCTAGTTCAACACATTTATTCATCTTTTTTTGCTCTGCATCAAGTTGAGAGCCCTCTAAACATTTGCGCTGATCACACACTACTTACTGTTTCTGATCATTATTTAATGAGATAGGATCAACAAACAGCTGCCTGTGTGAGGAGGTGACAGATGAAGTTTAAGCCGCCTCCTTCTCAGGGAGCATGTAAAAGAATGAGTTATGGCTGTGTAAAGCCAAAATGTCACATAGTTGATACCAGTCCTACAAAAACAGAGCAGCCATTTCCCCAAACGAAATAAGCCAGCTCAGCTTGAATTCATGAGAGAATCCTTTTTTTTTTTTATTCAGGATAGATAGATATCTGTGTGCCGTGACATTATTGATAAAAAGAGATGATATGTCACACAAGCTGCTATGACTGACGGGATTAAAATGATGTTTTGGCATTGTTGGCTTTCATCTTTAGTGCTCTCAGGATAATATATCAAACAACAGCTCCGGTTAAGGAAAACACTTTGCTATATGTATATCAAATGAAATATTAACATGCAGCAACATTTCAAAATGAGTAGATAAGAAATGGCAGCAAAGCGGTTAAAAGCGAGAGGTTGAGTAGAGAGAATAATAAACCATTTTCTTCTTTCCTTATTGAAAGCAGAGAGGCAGACACTTTTTATGCTGCAGGAAGCAGCTTTTCTCCCATTCTGTGCACTGTCTGCCTCCCTTTACTCCCCTGCTTCCCTCTCCTTTCACTCCTCTCCATTTTGCTCTCTCAGGGACAATCAGACTTTAGCCATTCCCATTCTCTGCCTGCTTCTCTTGTCCTGTCATGTCGACTAATTAGCGGGAGCTCAGTAATTGGCCTTCTAGCTAATTGGCCTGCCGGCTGCCAGACCCAACAAAGGCTGAGCAGGCTGGGACACAGTGGGGACTGTCCCCCCTCCGTCATCTATAGACTCTCATCGACTCCCTCTCTCGCCCTCTCTGCACTGACTGCTTTTGTGAAGAGGCAGCTTAAGTAGTCGAGGTGCGTGCACTCACACACACACGCACACACACACACACACCTATTTCTCTCTATTTAGTTCCCATTTACCCTCTCACAGCTCAGCATTGGCCCGTCTGTCTGTCCTCTTACTCACTGACTGTGAAAAATTACATAATATTTTCCATTTTTTTGTGAATCAAATCTCTTGGGAACATGAGTGTAGCAATTTTCCTTCCTTTTTCATCCATCTTGGGTTCATTTCTTCATTTACTGGCACTCTGCGAACTCAGCTTGTGAGCTGCATGCATGAATGCTTGAGATCAGACATTCACTCACTTGTTAGGTTGATTGATTAGCTATTGATGGATGTCTGCTGATAAAGGTGTGTGTGTGTGTGTGTGTGTGTGTGTGTGTGTGTGTGTGTGTGTGTGTGTGTGTTGGGCGTGTATCACCTTTTCACCTGAGATATGTTTAACATAACAGTCCATTAATCTTAACTCAGCAAGCGATCTGCTCACCGGAGTCTCTCAGTCTCCCGTCTGTCTCTCTCAGTCTGTCTCTATCCCTCCCTGAGGCGTCTGTAGGTGGCAGGGAGCCGTCCTGAACTGTCCACTTACTCAAGAACTTTCACCCGTAGCCTCCTCCTTCTCTCCCACTGACCCCCTCTGGATATTCTCTCAATTAAACTTTCATCTGTCATCATGGCGGTGCAGGGAGACCATATGAGCCTCACAGTCATCTTCAGGCTCACGTCGTTTCTGACTCTGCAGGCTCTTGAAAGCTCATCTGTCTTGGTCATGTTTTGAGAGAGATGAATTGAAGTCTTGAATTTGCGATGCAGAGAAACCCAGTGTTTACTCAACTGTTTTTCTTTCAGTAGTGTTTTATTTTTGGTTTTGTGCAATAAATTAATCTTTTTTTTTTTTTTTTTTTAC
>JAVQJZ010069257.1:0-11182 GCA_036025355.1 Leiopotherapon unicolor | reverse complement strand
TAAAATGAACTCGATGCAACAAGCATCACATCGTGTGAAGAAAACATCAGCATTTTTAGTTCATTGTATTGTTTTGATGCACTGTAGCTATTCTCATTAACCTGACTATGCACATATTTTCAACAAACAAGCTCTAAAGCCACTTTAAACTACACCAGATGCTCCACACACAGAAAAGGTACCAGCTGAGGAAAACAGTAGAACATCTAGCAGATTAAAGAACATATAGATATTTTTCATGGAGACCCAAAGAACCAGCCCGGCCTTACAAAATGGCGTTTGAATAACATACCAAAGTGTTTTTGTGTGTTATTACAACACTTCTTTTGCTTTTTGTGGGACATTTCAACCAGGCGAAAATAAACATTGGAGTATTTTATATAACATCATTTTATTTTGAAATGTATTTCATTTTAATGTAAACTATTATCTTTTCTCAAACTTAACTAAGTGGTTTTGGTGCCTAAAACATCAAAGTGACAAAGGTTACTCTTTTCTTGCACGTCTAAAATCCTAAAAGCGATGTTAAAAAACACACAAAAAGCTGAAAATGTTTAGAGATGACACAATAAATGTTCAAATCGGCGCCCTATTTACACGCCATCCTGTGAGATCACGTTGAAAGAGCAGTGGATCTCCGACTTCAGGTGAACACGAACATGACTGAAGAAAGTGTTCATGTTTCACGGTGTCTGTTTTTGGGCAGCTACTTTGTACGATGTGTCTGTCTGTCAGCTTGTTTTAGAGTTGATCGGCTCCCCGGCGGCCAAAAATCAATTAGAAAGACGAGGAGTGAAACAAGGCCACACACACTCTATTTACAGCTATCAGCTTCATTCACAGGTGCCATTCATGCAAAGGGACGATTATCTCCTCCAGAGACTAACAGGCTCAGTCACAGCCAAGTGTACTTGGCGCAGAATTACCCAAACTACAGTGCAGCCGCCCGAGGAGTGAGTTCACTCACCCTGTTAGTGAGACGCATTCACATAACGTCACTGATTTTTTTGGGGGGGGTGTGTTTGTGTGTTCATGTCAGCCATCTGTCCTCTGAAAAGAAAACCAGCTTGTTTCTCTGACTCGCTGCTGCAGCTGTGCAGTCCACTCCTAAGGCCCTGCATGTGTGTGTGTGGGTGCGTAGACATGACAAGTTGTGCTCCAACATTCACGCGTGATGTTTAATTTGTTGTCACAAAAGGCCTTTAATCCCTCTCGCACTGTAATCCTTTTGATTCTGGTGCCTAAGTGGCTCCATTTAGAAGAAAAAATCGGCTTTGTCTCGCACAAACACTATTAAATTAACCATTGGTTCATGTCCACTCCGCTTTGAAAGCCACCATCACAAACTGTCTGGCACACGCATGTACATGCATGTGTGTTTCTACTGTTGTGAGGACCGTCGCTGCCACTGCCCTGAAGTCATTTCAGTAACTGTGATAACAAAGAAGCTGATGCTAAGGTCTCCGGCCAAAATGCACATCTCAAGAGACAAACACAGACATGATTGTTGCTGTGATAACTTTCCCAAGTAGTAATAGTAGTATTTAGAACCACTGATGAGCTAAAGTAAATATAGCTCAGCTGATCCCAGCAAAACCTTTAAGGCATCAATAATGGGCACAAATAGACACCCCGGCCCTTATCAGCAACTTTTAAACCCAAAACATGTCCCAGACTGTGGCGAAAGTTCACACACACACACACAATCAGCGGGGACGCGGGCAGTGGCAGCCCTATCAACAACTGTGGCTCCGCTCAGGTTAGCACTGAGGCGGCTGCTTTAGAATGCCAATAAAGAAGTAAAGAATAGGTCCAGGGTGACTCAGACTTTGGTATACCCCTATAGACACACACACACACACACACACACACACACACACACACGCCCGATCCAGTCTCCAGCTCACGTCCACGGCTGACAAAATGTCCCACTCAATCATGTTCTCTTTTTCTCCCCTTCATTGTCACTCTGCTCTGCTACGGCATTGCTGCAGACACAAAACACACACACACACACACACACACACCTTTCACTCTGTTCCCCTTCCTTTCTAAGCCCCCCCCCCCCATCAAAATGCAAACAATCCATAAATCCAAATATGACCATTTTGTTCCACACACCCGTCTCGTAACTCATACATCTTTGGCAGAGCTGTAAGTTTGTGTATGGAAACTGCAGAAATTGCTTTTATGCACATTTTGTGTGTGTGTGTGTGTGTGTGTGTGTGTGTGCACCTTTAGGGAAAGTGCAGGCATTGTAATTGTTTGCCTCTTATCGCCGCTGCTGTTGGAGTTGTGCAAAGTGTCAACAGTGTTTAGAAAGAAAAAAAAAAAGGAAATGCAAACAGTAAATCAGTCGCTAAAGCACAAAAAGCTCTTTCTTTTGATGTTACTTGACGATAAGAACGGGACTGTTGTTTTTTTGGGGGGTTTTTTCTCCATTTGGGTGAAAAATGCCTCCGATTTAATGAAATTCTCCTCTCATTACTTTCCGCTATCTCGCTTTTATCAAGTCACTCACGAATTTTCATGTTTGCTCTCTTGGCAGCTGTGGCACTCGCTCGCAGGTTCAGATCTGCAGGGGAGGAAGGGTGGTGGTGGGTGTTAGGATGTGAGGGAGGGGGGGTTTATATTTGCATTAAAGAGCCAGCATATGAAAAGACCATTTATTACTGCTGTCATTGGACTGCTTGGGGAACACAGTCAGGAGCAGACTGTTAAAAAATAGATTATAGAAGCTGACGGAAAATTCTTTGAATCTTCTGGGTTCGTCCTGAGGTAGACGCCGCCGTTGCTTTTATTCATTACAGGATTCAACAGTATGAGGGAAGGACTTAAAAAAAAAAGCCTTGCAGATGTTCTCGTGGTTGTTTCAGAGCGTGCCAAGCTTCAGATAGGAGTTTATGCACGTTTAGAGTCATTGTGCAGAAAGTAGGTTTTGGACTCGCATCCTTATTTCTCATTACTGTTTAAATTCCTGATGTGAGCGAGCAAACTGTCATAATATGTGCAAAAGCAAACACAGAGGCATCAGATCAGCACGCAAACATGTAAGAGTTTGCCTGATATTTCTGGGAAGTAAATATGAATCTACCATGTGCAGCCAGATTATCGATCTCACTCTGTCAAAATGCAAAAAAATGTCCTTTATTCTGTCAATTTAGGTAAAATGATTATAGTTTAATGTAATAATGGCATGCAGTACATTGATTTTAGACTTTTCACTGTACGTATTACACCAAATCCATTTCTTCATATTTTTTAATTAAGTGCATATATATCATAGTCTCAATATTAAATTTATAATCCCGTCATCCCTGTGCTTTGAATTTCTTCTAAACTAAATCTGCTGCCAGTCTCCCAACTCTCTGAGAAGACGGAGAGAGAAGACTTTTTTGAATACTGTCTCATGAGGTTTCTTCAGTTTTATCCTCAGTCCTGAGTTTTTTTGGGGGGTGCCGGGTTTAACTCGTTTTCTCACAGATTGGCCTGAGTTGGAAACCACGGCTGTTGTGGTCCACTGAGACACTGTATGCGATTGCGAGCAATACAGAAATGATTGACTAGAAATGTTTGAGGTCAAGAATCAACACTTCTCCTGCTCAAAACGAATCCAGGGGGACATTTTGTTTCTGCTTGTAAATACTGTGGGACCAACAAAAATGTGATTCCTCCGATTTCGCTGATTTGTCAGCTCTCCCTTTGAGGAAAGCACAAAAAAAACTATGGAAATACACAACATAGTTAAACTCAGATGTCTGCTGTTGGTGAAACGGTGCATTCAATGTCATCCGGTGGGTGTCAAAGAAAGGGAACATATTCAGTGTTGCATCAGTGTCAAATATCAGTGTCAAATTTTGTTAACTTTCCCAATGCTTCAAAAAAACAGCCTCCAAAAGTTGTCTTAAATCTGCAAAAGCAGCTTGCAGAATAAGTTTACATTAAGCGTCTTGCCAGGTTTGTCCAGTTATAAATAACCTGCTGTGTCCAGGTTGTAAGTTTAATTAATCAGTCCTGTGATGGATTCAAAGACGTGCCTAAGTATTAGAAGTTTCATAAAACAAATGACAAAACGGTGACAACATTTTTCCGCCCTCAGCTGTAAATAAAACAACAGAAATAAGGGGCGTGGCTGTCTGTTATTGCGGTAAGTCTAATTCTTAAATATGTCTTCTTCCGTCCTCTCTGGGAGACTGAATGCTTTGTTCCTGGTCTTGAATAGCCCCATTATTCACTTTGATTAGTTTCCAATGCCCCAATAAGTGCTCTCCTAAAGCTGATTAGTTAGTTTCCGTTCTGCAAACACATTAAGTCTCATCTTCTTAGCTGCCTCTCACACTTCTGCTTTGGTTGCATTCCAGCGTGTCAGATGCTTGATTAAATGTGCATCAAAAACACATAAAAGAAAAAACATATCATGAAAAAGGTTGCCTCATGGGAAGAAGCTCAGGTAGGGCATGTCCAGCGGCTTCTATGTCAAATTAACAGAGAGGGAGCCGCTGATCTTGATCTGGTGTGGACTGATGGCCCGCACAGATTATCTGGTAATGTGAAGTGATTCTGAGTGTAATCTAACCGCAGTGATAGACTCGCCGACAGATAAAAGCCTCTCTGATCATATCGAGTGCTCTGTGTTTTTACGACTCCTGGCTGCTTCCTGCGGCGCTCGAGGATCACCGAGCGACAGGCAGCACGAGCTGAGTTTACAGGGTGGCGAAGCGGCGGCGTTTATTGGGAGCGTTATCTTAATTATACTAGTTAACAATAACAGGAAGGGATAATGAGCTGGGAACTCTTGTCCTTCAAGTACCATAATCTTAAATTCCTCTTATGACCACACTGCACTGACTGCACTGAGGAAGCATCCACAGCCCAAAGATTCACTGAAATCCTCATCTTGTGTTGTTTCTTTTTGCAGAGCACGCAGGAGATTGTCACAGTATTAATGTGGATATCATCCTGCAGTGAGCAGCTTCCTATTAAAATCAAAGAGCTGGCATCGGGAACATTTCAGGGTTTATCAGGACAATCACAGTCTCACCATTAAGTGTTTCCCCGTCCTTCGCGTTGATCATTCACAGCATGCTGTAGTATGAAACACCATATTAAACCATATTTTGGTTTATTTATCAGCTGTTTTTGAAGCTAATGTGGTCAGCTGTTTCCTTTTACTGTTTTTCTGATGTTGGTTGCAAGTGACATAAGCTAATTATCTGCTAACTGTCATAGCAGTGTTCATAAAAAGCATAAAACAATATGCTGAACATAAAGGAGAGCAAACAAGTGGACAGTGCTGCAGTGTTTGGGAGATTTGATGGGTTTTTGACCTTTGTCTCCAGGTATCTGTAGCAGCACACATTTAAAGCCACCTTACAAGCCTCTTTTTTTCAGAGCAGATAACAGTCTGATAAATTTGATTCGACACTAGTGTGCTTTCTAAGCAAACGTAAAATCAGATATTAATGCTGAAGAAATCCTGATAACATTATTAGTCCAAGAAAAAAATCACCTGAGAATGGCATGTTGCAGGCAATGAGTATAACTTTATTCGTATGTGCTCCTGTGTGGCTGTTTTATAGTACAAAGGTAGATAATCAACATATTTTACTATTATATAATATCCTCTTCACTTTTATAATCTACAGTATATCACCTCTCAGCTGTAAGATCACATGAAATGGGTATAAATATGCACCAACACACCGCCACATGCGTCCACACACACAACTTTACAAACAACTTTAGAGCTCGCGTCCGATAATCCACAAAATCTATTTTATGCTCCCCTTTATCTTTCCCTGCACATTTGATGACCAGTCATCTGTCCGTTTTATGTGATTCTGTCTTATCAATAACTCACCCTCATTACGTCCCCACAAAAGCTCCAGGCCTGCCTCTCCCCCGTGAGATTTAAAGGCATCTGTAAGAGACGTCTGAAAGACTCGCAGGATCATTCAACAACATCGCGGGCCCTTCGGTGTGAAAGGGGAATATCTCTGAAAAAGAACGAGCCTTATTCAGATGGAAAATGTCGCCGCGAAATAGTGGCAGGAGCTGGAAGGATCCTTGATTCTGGACTCATTTCGGTTTTATAGGCGGTGTGAAGATGAGGGAGAGGGACTCTGAGCGCAGAGATAGTGTCATTACTAGCTAGTTCACCTTGAGGTTATGCGCATTCCACTATAAATCCACAGCCTGCGCTCACCTTGGCCAGGTGTTACAAACTGCTCCTCTAAAGTGGTGCAAGGGAATCATTCGTCTAATGAAATGTTTGGAGGATCTGAGTTTGAAGGGCCGGACAGGCTGTTTGGTGGCTCGCCTTGAGTTATTCTGCAACACAACAGCTGTATTTGTCAGTTGTATTTGTAGGAGTGTATCTGATGTCTCAGTGGTTGTTTAGAAAAGACAAACAGGATTACACAAAGGGACTAAAAAAAAGAGAAAAGCACTCAGGAGAGCAGTCTAAGTTCTAAATACTACCTTTATGAAACTTCTTAACATGAAAAAAACTCAACTTCTGAATCCTTGTTAATGAGTTTAACTCTTCATTCAGCTCAGGTTTGTATTTTGGGGTCATTTTAGTGCCTTGCATTTGGTTTTACATGCACAAACACGAGGACACACACGTGCACAGACATTATTATGAAGGCTTTTGGGTTGTTTAACACATGAATTGCTTATTTACCCACTGGAAGCATACCTAAAACTTTCAGTGGGTAAAATGTAATGGTGCACATAGCTGCCACATTTCTTGCACAAGAAAATGTACTCTCGCATCGTATTAAAGCATCGTGTTCTCTAGTCTCTAGTAAAAATAGAAGTTTAATCATCGCCTGTGAATTCGCACAGCTTTGATTTTCTCTTTTAAAACAATTAATTAAACAAACCTTGTGAAAAAATGGAGTAAATGTTACCCAGTTCTAGATATAAATGCCTGCGTTTTCTATCTGAGTATTTTGTTAAAACATAATTATTTACATTTATAAAACATCTGTTTTATTGTTTTATCCATCGTTAGTGGTATGAATGGACTGTACATTTATGTACAGAACTAGTGAGAGAGATAGGGGAACAAACGTTTCACTAAAAAAATGCGTTTGAAACCTTTGCTGATGAGGTAGGAGTTGTGACATGAACCTTGCAGTCCCCATGTTAAGATCAAACGCTCAGTACGACCCTAAACACCTCCATGTGACGTTTCGCTGCACTTAGGATGATGCATACTTCCTCCTACTTTGGCAGTGAAGATTAATACTTCACCTGTTTGAACAAACTGCCAATGCTGCTGAGCATGTGGTGTATGTCTCATCAGGATATGTCAGACGAGCAAAGGTTATTCTTAAAAAACACCTTCTGTTTCTATTTACTTCAGGTTTTTATTTTACCATGTTTATTTTACCATGTTAAGGTGTTATTCAGACTCATGCATTGCTGTGCATTGATGCACAAATGGAGGTATGCACACGTCCATCCTCAGACAGCAGGTTGCAGTAAGGAGAGCCACCAGCTCTCAGTTTTTGGCTGCAGTCTGTAGCTTGGTGATTATGCTGCTGCCAGGTATTGATTTTTGAATAGCCGGCCAAGCAATGCTACTGTGGACTGAGAGGTCCTGTCAATACAAATCTTATGGCTACATTGACAAAGTGAAATAATTTCATTAATTCCAGTTTAGAAAAAAAGAAGGGAAGAGAAGACTTATGTTCTCTGGCTCTGCCTCCTCCGATCATAAATGGATCTGTTTGTTCTCAGGACATCGTGTGTCTGATAGAATAAAAAAATCGGGAGCAACAGAAGCACAATAAAGCTGCGGACATCATGAAATTTGAAACATTATTAGTAGTTTAATTAGCAAGTACTTTTACCGTCTTGTTTGTCCTATTTCACCACAGGGTGGATTTTCAAAATAGATCAAAATAACTGCAAATTAGCTTTATTATTTATTCAGCTGGTACTTGAGGTAGAAAGTGTGGGAATGTAATGATAACAAGTTCTCAGACTGAAGCATTTTCAAGTCATTATTAGTGTTATATAATAGGGACTAAAAATAAAGTCCGTTACAGTCCACATGTTCAGACTTCAGCAAAGATGTCAGAGCATGCACAGCAGGCTCCCGGAGTGAACTATAAATAATTATCTAAACGAGTGTATTAAAAAATTACTTCATACGCATAGATAACGACGTGATGACTCTCGGGTGCCGGTCGTCATGGTAACGCTGCTACTTGTGACTCGCTCGAGGAGCTCGGCAGTCAGAAGAGTGGTGACCGTCAGACCAAGTGATGGAAACATTTGACACAGTCGACGGGGCTCGGAGAGACGCTGGAACAGCCCTCAGCACCGTCTGACAGGAGGCAGCCTGAGCCCACCAGAAGAGCTCAAACCAGGCCGAACATTTCTCAGCTGACGGCTCAGCGCACCAGTTTAGGCTGCTTGTGGAGGAAAGATGTCCAGTTCTGCACATCATCATTCATGTGTGAGCAGCAGCAGGCTCAAACGTCTCCAAAATAACTTTATTTTGGGGTGTTTTTCCTTGTACGCCTTACACACAATATAACTCATTTTAACAAGACGAAAATCAACAAACATCAGCATTTTTAGATCATTTGATGGTAAATATTCATCTATAAATCTACAGCATCTTTTGGCTTTTATGAACTGAGAATAGGCCTTCAGTATTTCCTTTCATATTGATATACTGCATCATACGAAAATGGAGACTCTTGACATGACAAACAACTGAAGAAAAAATATTACAAATGGTGGAAAATACTGCCTTCGAAGCGTCAAGATCACTTTTGAGAAGTTCTTTTATTTGCCTCTGTGTCTTTAAACGTCAGATTGAATTATTCCATTTTCATTTCTCATCTTCTCAAGAATTTTAAAAGTATTTTACATTAGTAAAGTCAGCTGTCTGTCACTATTTAAACGTACAGATGGATAGAAAAACAACAGCATTCCCACTGGACCACGTTGAGGTTTTCAGATTTATATGAAGGACAACTGTTGAGTGGTCCAAATCCCCTGGCGACACATTTTTAATGGAATGCTCCAACTGGCATCGATAAATATGGTCCATCCCCACTCTGAGTTTTTGGCATCCTCCTGGGTGGACTAACGATCTGTTTGGCCAGGATAAACTGCTCTAAGTGCTCTCTGCATGCCGACTTCCTATTACTGTCATTTTAGGACATTTCTGTTGTTTCCCTCCCTTCCATTCTTCTGTCACAGATGGCAGGCTGCTTAGGTACTGACTCTCCTCTCTGATCTCATTCCTCTGTTTTTCTTTCTTTCTTTTCTTTTTTTAAACAAACACATAATGATAGCTGTCATGCTCCAACATTTCCGCTCACACTGCAGAGAGACAGTCGCATGTTTCTCAAGGACGTGGCGGTGACAACGGTTAGAAAACTGAAATGTTCTGACAGTGCACATACCCACTGGAGAAGAGTGGAAAAGAACTTACTGGAATGCCGGAGAGGCCATAATAGCATCATACGTCAATGCCGTTGCCTTCGTTTATGCCATGTTCTGTCTTTGCTGATCCATTTATTTCAAGGCTTTGGACAAAAATATCTAAATCTACTATTGAGCAATAAGACTTTTAAAATACTTACATTTCAGCTCGAATTCAGGATATATACATGGTAATATCAGTATATGGACACCTGAACGTTACATTTACGGTCTCCTGTCTTCTGGGGAGGGTTTGAAAAAGACTGTGTAACTGGGCTGCAGCACTGATGTTGGACAACGAGGCCGAGCTTACAGTCAGCGTTTCAGCTCGTTCCATACAGGAGACAGACGGGGTTGAGGTCAGGACCCCGGGGGAAGAGTGATTATCATTACTTCTCACTCCCTGCTGTGCTGAGTTTGGTGTTTCCTTGTGGGAAGTAATGAGATCAGTGCCTGGATGCCTGACATCAATACAGTACATAGACCATATTTACATAATGATCTATTCCACATCAGCTGGGTGACTGAACTACTTCACTGTTTCACGCAGTAATCAGAGATAATCTATAACAAAAGATTTAGATTTTGCAGCACTGATGTTTTGCAGCATTGTGTTTAAGTGCTGCCCTGCAAAATGATCCTTTTATCCATTTTGGTCTGAGCTGCAGTTTGACACTTTGAGTTTGAGTACAGCTAAATTAGCATAACTGTGTAAAGGGTCCACTATGTGTTACTCAATCTAACTCAACAATCAACAATCACCATAATTACTTTTTCCAAGCATCTGCAAAGGGTTGACTCGTGGAAAGGGCATCGCATTCCCCTTTTCAAGTTTCACCTCATGCAGGTGAATATCTATATACATCTAATTAGCAACAGCAAATTTGTTTTGAAGGAGACGTAATGCATTTACATTTTCTATCAACATAATGAGGAAATGTTTTTAAATTAACACATCCAGCAAGTGGCAAAAGGGTTGGAACTTAATATATCATTTAAATTGGAATTCACATCTTAGTCCATTTGTTTTCTGCCAAAATATCTGATCTTGGAGCATCATTACTCTTTTAATGATTATGTTAAACCACAATTTTTAGGAGATACCACGCAAACATGCCTCGTGACAAAAAAGAATCTTCTAATGTGAGTAGCACAACAATTCTGACATTTTGAAAGTCTTCTAATCTGCTCAAGCTTTAATTCTCAGTGCTGCAGCTAATGACGGCAGCACCCCACTACTCGTCTTCCTCTTTCCTTGTCAGCCTCCACACTTGGACCCAAGTCTGGCTGAATGACAAGATGAAGTGTTTGGTGAAAATAAGTACAACCACAGAGTAAATGAACGGATATACTCAGCGAGTGCTGCACACCAATGGTGGATATGAGAAAGCACGAGACAGATCCTCCTCTTAACTGAATGTAACAAGGCCAACGATGCCGCTCTGAGTGCTCTTCTGCAGAAATAATTCTTATTTTTTCCCATTTCCATCTGCCTGCCCGCTGAGCTGCCAGCAGCTATCATCGTGACATGATGACTGTTTATTCACCTTGGGTTTTTGTTAAAAAAGGTTTTTATAGATAAAACCTTAACCTTTCAGCAGAAAGTCTGCACTGTGTTAACATAAAGAAAGCACAGAGAGGAGCATGTTGCAGAACATTAATTAGTCAGGTTGGCTGAATACATAATTTATGGATGCTAAAGTTGTCAGCAAACTACAACCACACTGAC
>JAVQJZ010069241.1:0-11110 GCA_036025355.1 Leiopotherapon unicolor | reverse complement strand
GCAGCCCAACTGTCAGTGTTGCAGCTGTGTCATAAGGTGGCAGAGAGAGACGGGTGGTAGTCTGCACTGAGACTCTGCAACACATCGAGGACTCGGAGTGATTCTCACCACCGACAGTTTAACTGTTTTATTTATTTACCTTTTTGTTGTTTTAACTAGATTGTCAGAATACACAGTCTCTAAATGTTCATGAAGCATATGCATCTTGCTTTGTACATCACTGTTTCCTGCACTTCAGGAGAACCATAGTCAGGTGACTTGGTGTTTTTTAGGTATCCGTGGTGTGTCAGAGGAGACAACTACAGGTGTGCACAACCTGTACAAGATGATGAAAAAGGGCGAGCTGAAGATTCCCGCCATCAACGTCAACGACTCTGTCACAAAGGTAACATACCTAAACCTTTAATTCAAACACCTTCATTCTTTTGGGGTGAACAGAAACATTTGATCATCAGTGGGTTCAATGATAAGAGAAGAGTGTGAAAAGTACAACCTTTTTAATAATTGGTGTGTAATAATGTATTTCCTTTCTCCGTCTGTCCTGCAGAGCAAGTTCGACAACCTGTACGGCTGCAGGGAGAGTCTGATCGACGGCATCAAGCGAGCCACTGACGTGATGATTGCCGGTAAAGTTGCTGTGGTGGCCGGTTACGGTGACGTGGGTAAAGGCTGCGTCCAGGCTCTGCGCGGGTTCGGCGCTCGCGTCATCGTCACAGAGATCGACCCCATCAACGCCCTGCAGGCCGCCATGGAGGGTGGGTGGTGACAGCAAAAGTCTTTATAAGACCCTTAACATTAATTTTAAACCTCACGGAGACGGATCACTGGTGTTTCAAAATATTCAGACTGTGGCGTATCAGACTTGGAATCAGGATTCAAAGCTTGTCTATAGCCAACTTGTTTGTCACGTTTTAAATAAGAAAGTAGTGGTGAAATGGTGGTATATAGTGAAATAATTCATCTACATCAAACTGTCTCTCCACTCTGCTGTTCTGCAGGTTACGAGGTGACCACCATGGAGGAGGCTTGCAAGGAAGGAAACATCTTCGTCACCACCACCGGCTGCGAGGACATCATCCTGGGACAGTAAGTGTCACAAACTTGGGTTTCTTCTACAACTGAACTGAAATGCTGCTTTCATTAGTATATATTTCAAAAAGTGAAATATCTGTGTGCTTGAGATATAGAATTTTTTATATATTTGCATGCTGACACGTTAATCATTTTTTGTGTTTTCCCATCAGTCACTTTGAACAAATGAAGGACGACGCCATTGTCTGCAACATCGGACACTTTGACTGTGAGATCGATATGAGCTGGCTCAACAAGAATGCCGCCCAGAAGATCAACATCAAGCCTCAGGTAGGAAGACAGAGGAGAATTTTACATGATTAAAGTTCATTTTTCCATTTCAGAGTTCCTCCTGTGTTGTTGCTCCGTATCTGAATCGTCACAGCAGCTGTTCATCTTCCTCCTCCTCAGGTGGATCGCTATCGTCTGAAGAATGGCCGTCACGTCATCGTCCTGGCCGAGGGCAGACTGGTCAACCTGGGTTGTGCCATGGGACACCCGTCCTTCGTCATGAGCAACTCCTTCACCAATCAGGTACAGAGAGTTTGTGTTAGCCAGAGAAGAAAAGACTGGAGGTTCTTTTTTCATATCAATGTGGTGTTCACATATTAATATTTACAGCACTGTAGCCACAACAAAGTGTGTTTTATTAAACAGTTTCTGTCTCATCTGTTCTCTCTGTAGGTTCTGGCTCAGATTGAGTTGTGGACGAACACCGCCAAATACCCCGTGGGAGTCTACTTCTTGCCTAAGAGGGTCAGAT
The DNA here is from genome assembly GCA_036025355.1 of Leiopotherapon unicolor. Lineage (NCBI taxonomy): Eukaryota > Metazoa > Chordata > Actinopteri > Centrarchiformes > Terapontidae > Leiopotherapon > Leiopotherapon unicolor. Next base: position 9,276 of record JAVQJZ010069241.1, on the reverse strand, counting down.
ATATTTTTTTTTCATATTTTATGCAGGACCTCATTTAGACAGCATTAAAACTGACTTGGACTGGAGGAGAAAATCAGTAGCTTGTCACACAACTCTTTCACACTTTAATAATTTGCTTTTGTGACTTTTAGTCTGTGGTAACATTATTTACATCAAGTCTGCAGAATGAAGTGAAATCAAACAGTTTGAGATGTAGACAAAGTTCGGTGCCACTAATGTCGTGATCTTGGCTTGAAGTGTATTTCGCTTGAGTCTGAAAACCACAGTGAAAAAAACGTCTTCACCTTTTAATGTGAAAGGTTCAATTACGTCAGCAGGGTTCATGAGGTGGGCAGGAATTTTAAACCTTAGCAGAAATGCAGAAACCGCACAGGAAGAGGGAGCTGCTCATGAATGATTGAAAATTTATGTGGTGCTTAACAGGCTCAAAGAGTTACGGAAAACATCCAAGAGATGATGCGGTGCATTAAGGAGCAGGGTTATATTCATCCAACATTTCACTCCATCCACGTCTTTTATTCTCCACCTTTGCATAAGTCCGTCTTTACCTCATGTTCACATAAGTACCTAACAGAACAAAGAATATTCTTAAATTTCAGAAGTTTTCAGAGCTTTAAAGGATACTCTGAAATTCAGATGAATACTTTAGTTGATTAAATTAAATAATGAGATGCAAATATAGATTAGAATAGTTTTGACTAAAATATGGGTCAGTGCACGCAAATTATTTTCTGAAGTGATTTCAAAGACTGTCACTGCATCACAATAATGTCAAAATGGAGTAATTTTACGACAAAATTGTTGTGTGAATGTGGAAAAGATTTTTAGTTGTAGACGAAACACGAGACTGTCCAAGTAAAACTTCCACACAGATGGAATCTTCCAGCCAATGTTTGAGCCCAGAATTGTCATTTGTCAGGCTGAAATTTGAGAATTTGCTGCTTCTCTGTTTTTATATGATTGCAAATTGAATATTTAGAGTTATAGAAATTTGGTTTGGCAAAACAAGCTTAACAAACCAAACGAAGGAATTGACCGTAACAAAAATAATCATTATTTTAAGTTTCCCTCTCGAGATAACCGGTCACATCTTCGTCCTTAGTGATAGTTCCTGAGTGTTCAGTGTCAGTGCCGTACAAAAAAAGCTTATCGATCCTGTTTTGTTATCTGCATTTTTCTTTAAATGCCACCACCAGTTTTATCTGACAGGAACTTTTCTCTCTGTCTCAACAGTTGGATGAGCAGGTGGCGGCCGCCCACCTGGACAAACTCGGCGTGAAGCTGACCAAGCTGTCAGACAAGCAGGCCAAGTACCTGGGTCTGCCCGCCGAGGGGCCCTTCAAACCAGACCACTATCGCTACTGAGGCCCCTCTCCGGCTGGGGAAGAAGAGCAGGAGGAGGAGGAGGTGTGGCTTCAATGGGGTTGGTGGGTGGGAGCACTTGTAGCGTTTGGCCTGGTTGCACTTGGGGCGCTATTTTCCAAATGTCAACTTATCAGGGATACAGAGACAGTTTTGTTTTTATTTTTTTCCCCTCATCACCAAATGCTAAAATGTATTTCACAAGTTGCGTCCTGTGTCGATCTGAGTTTGGAAGCAGCACCTTGTTCAGCTTTTACAAAGATGAGGTCAAACTGAATCTTCAAGCTTCCATCGGGAGCTTTTGTATGAAAGTGTGCGGACACGAAGGAAAAGTTTTCCTCTTTGGTCAGACACACGTCAAAGCGACATCAGATCCTTTTTATTTTGAATGAAACTGATTAGTTTGTCTCATCTTACTTTGCTCACACACACCGATGTCGATGTCAGTCCTCGGCCTTCTGTCCTTCCTCTCATCGATTCTCTTCTGAAACACCATCAAGTGCTAATGTGGCTGTTTTTTTAAAGAGAATTCCTCTTGTTGTTTGTCATTCCCTCTCTGTTTTTTTTTTTTTTTTATGGAATAAAAATGAACCCTGATGCTTTTTCTACCCGCGCTCCGTCTCGGTCAGCGTCGAGGTGGGAGGGGATCTGCATCTCAATAAATCGAGGCGACCGGTTTGGTGTACAGCGGCCTTATTCCAGTGTATTCGCATCAGCGCTGCCCCGTGTTAGCACTTAATGGAAACTGTACTTGAACTGTGTGAGGAGACTGCTCGTGATGCGCTCGGTGTCACTGCGTGTGTTCACTAAATGATCCAGGTTGATCAGTAGAGTAAAACAGAACATAGAAGCATTGCTGCCAAAGGAACCACCAGAGCACTTCATGTTTCTGCCTGATTCATAAAAGGAAAAAAAAAAGTCTTATTCATTCTTTTGCCTTGTTTTCTTAAAAATTGTGATTTAATTGAATTGAAGGGCCAAAGTGTGCAGCGGCCTCCTCAGTTCCTCATAATTTTTCATCGTAGCCAGTCAGGGTGAAGTGAAAAGCGGCGGCGGCGGCCTCGGTTCTCAACGGTTACAGCCTGAAGAGTTCAACGTGTTGTAAACGATGGATGGTTGATGTCGAAACTGTCAAATCTGACAATGAAAATAAAAAGTGTTGACTCTGGATTATTTCTCATATTCTTGTTGTGAGAGCTGAGATCTGCAAACATGGAGACAGAGAAAACAGATTTACTGTATTTTCTGGCCATTATAAACACTCAACTTAGAGAAATGCAACATGCTTGCAAAATACACTTAACTCAATAGACTTTCTGCATGCAACTGTAAACCTTAAAATGTAAATCTTATTTCAAGTATAATTTAATTGGAAGGGGAGTAGTTTGCACCAGCTGCTCAGCAGGTCATGAAACACTGAATAAAATGTCTTGCAGTGAATAAGTGCAAGGCATAAAAGTGATCATCATAGAATTATTGTATATAATTACTTGTATATATACTGGTAGGTGTGTGGTGTGTATGTAGGCAGTGTTTTGGTCGTTCTCTCCCCCCCTTGAGTTTCTTCATATTGAATTCATAAATCTGAACAGCACTGTTCGGCACATGCTCTGTTTTTTTGGCTCATCTTCGGAGGCCTTGAGCGAGGGTCTGTAGCCTCCAGCGAAGGGGTCTTAATTCTGTAATTGTGCAATCAAATGACCTCAAACTGAAGTAAGCTTGTCTGAAAGGCTCAAAGTGAGCGAGGAGCTGGCAGCGTTTGTGAAAGCAAAGAGAATAAAAGGATGTTTTTAGACTGTTACTATCTCAAAATCAGCAGCAACCTTGTGCAGAATATAAAAACCACAACTGGTTTTGAAATTGTGGCCTCATACTTTGTTGATCTGGTCTCCTCTGAAGAGATTTTGAAAAGGAAGCTGCCGTCTGGCCTTGCAGTCCAAACAGGCTTCGGGATCTCCACCAGCTGAACACGCTGATAAGATCGTCTACTGTGCAAGTTCTGCAGGCATCAATCAGAGCTTCTATTTTATTATAAAAATTGAGTTAGCTGACAAAACAGGAAACCAGATGTCAGAGCAGCAGATCTGATACAGATGTAAGCACTTTAAATCATTTTCAGAAGCGCTCAGAAAGTTTGGATTAAAAGACATGAGGGATAGAATGAGCGCTCAAAACCTGATTCAGAGAAAGTGAGACTTCAGGCAAACGACAGATCCAACGAACAGCTGACCTGAGCTTTAACTTGATGTAACATTTGATAAAAGATATTTGAACAGAGACTTTTACAAGTTTGTGATATTTATTGACAAATACAACAGTTAAAATCTAAATGGTGGGTGACTGATGTTCAAACAAAATAAAAATACCTGAACAAATATAAACATTAACATTTACCACACTCCTTTAACCAGCAGATGGCAGTGTTTCTACTCTAATCCCTACAAAGTTTGTATGCCACTGAGGACAGCATTGTAAAAAAAAGACATTATTTATATGTATACATTCAGCAGGTTTGTTAAAACTATATCCTGTCTTCTATCCAAAGTTTTTGGTGGTTCCAGCCTGTTAATACTTACAATACCTGAATATTATTAATTACACTGATTGAGAATAGCTTGTTGTTTGAGAAATGAAATCTAATGTTAGAAATTACATTAGATGCTACAAGTTTATAACGCACACATTTCACGATGAAATCAATGAATCTGAAGGAACTGCTTTTGATCTGTGGATATGATCAATAAATCAGTGTGTGGCTTTTTTATGCAGCTTTGACACAAACATGAGCCACTGACGTTTCAGGAAACAGTTCAAACTACAGGAAAGCATCGTAAAATGTTGTTTTGTTGCACCGTCCAACTTTAAATGATCCCGCTGAGCTGGAATTTAACAGGCCTCATAAAAGAGAAGCAACACAGTCTGCAGCCAAAGGTGCAGATATGTTCCTTTGATTAATAATGACTGTGTGGTTAGTGACAAAGAACACAAGAACTCACTACATCACGTATTTATTTGAACTTTCTCCTCAGATTTGATCAGGTCTTCATCAGTGAGTCTTTTTATGGCCCTGCAGTTTGCAATTTTGCACATTTAGTGCATCTATAAGAACATTTAGTGGTGGCCAGATGATCTTTGGACCACCTTGAATGTTCTGGAACAAAATGCAGGTGGATTATCAACAGTAACCATGATGCTGATTAATTTAACATGCTCTATACAAATATAATATAAAGTGAACAGTGTATTAAAATGAGAAGATTAAGTGTCTTTATTTTTTTCTGATTTTATTTCATATATAAGAGAAAAAGTATGTTATTGTTCCTTCAGAAGTTTCATCGTCTTTGATTAGAGCAGAAGTGATCGTTTGTGTTTGTTTCAGAGAAAAACAGCTGCTTTTCAGCTTCTGTGAAGTTCATTCTCGTCCTTTAACCCGGAGCTGCTGTTTCATGCTGTTATTAGAGTCCAAATTCCTCCTTTTATTTCCGAAACTAAAACGCTCAGGCTGGCTCGTGATGAGTCAAGACAAGAAGAACCTCAAAACGGCTCCAAACAGTAAAATCTGTGCCGACTGTAAAGACTGCGTCCTCTAATGAGAAAGGTGCAGTGTGACTCGCCGCAGGGAGTCACTGGACTGCCTTCAAATTAATGTTTCATCTTAAGTCTGTCCAGTGGATGAACTTGTGCAGTCAACATCTCTGAAAACTAGAAACTGCGAGACGTGATCCTTCTGGGCCGTTTATCATCTCGACCGCCTCAGTTCTTCACTTAAAGACGACCGCTCGACCCAACAGATCTTTTGATGAAGGCGAAGCTCTGCAAATGTGGAAAACCACCACGAGAGAACACACACTGAGAAAATACAGCTATATACCCACGAAACCACAGATTTTATTTCAGAAATAAGAAGAAGTAATAAAAGGTTAAAAATAAGCTCAGATGAAGTTCAGGCTGCCGAAACGCTTTCTTCTTATGCTGTTTGTGCTTCTACTCTTCTGCTCAATTTAACGTTCAATCTTCTATCAAATTGTCATCCTGATTTTAGAAAAGCTGCAGTGGGACGCTGGAATGTTTCACCATGAAGTTACCGAGAAACCGATGCAGGAATATGATGACAAAACATCGGTTTGGGGTTCGGGTTTCCTGCCAGAACCAACAACCAGGTGATCTGTTTGGCTTTACGCAGGCTTTAATAAATCTACAGCTTTTCTCCCCGGGGACATCACAGCACAACAACACATCACAGCAAAGGAAGGGGGACAGACAGCCGAGAGCCGCAGACCCAGGTCTGACATTTTGGTAACCTGCGAGTCAGGACGAACCCAAACAGAAGAATCAGAGTTCAGAGTCGGAGCTGCTGTGATGACTGATGGTGGACTGCGGACTTGAAATAGGCCGCGCAGCTCTTTGTAGATTTTCAGTCTCTTTTGGCTCGTGTTTTTGTTTTTATTGCACATTTGCAGTCTGGCTCGGTGCTTCCAGCTGCAGGCAGCTCAGCGGCAAACAGCAGGCAGACACAGTTGGAGGCTAACTGGTGGTCTAACATCTGCAGCTGAAGAGGTAAATACAGACGAGGGACAAATGAAAGGAGAAACCTGAAGGCTTGAGCTCGACAGTGAGGAGACCCGGCGTTGTTGTTTTTTAGAGTCTCCTCTCACAATCCAAAGACATGATGGTCAGGTTAACTGCTGCGTGTGCTCGTGAGCAGTTGTCTTTCTCTGTATGTCGGGCCTGTGATTGATTGATGTCCCATCATGCTTTATGGGAGGGTGACAGTGCTCATCCACAGAGCATGAGGTGTCGCTGAGTGGTTTGATGAGGATGTAAATGATGTCATTCAACCCAACTGAGCGGCTGTGGGAGGTTTTGGATCGATGTGTCAGACAGCGCTCTCCACCTCCATCATCAAAACACCAAATGATCGAACATCTCAAGGAAAAATGGCGCTCGTCCTTCCAGGAGAGCTCACAGACAAAAAGACCTGAAGCTGCTCTGGAGACATGAGGTGGACCGACACCTTAATCACACACTTCATTTGTCATTTATCTGCACGTCTCCACATTTTTTCTGCTTTATTTGTCACCAAAAAGGTAAAGTGCCTGTTACTTTTGACATTGTAGTAGCAGATTTATATCCATTCAACTAAAAGTCAATTCAGAATCAAATAGCTGGATTTCCCTCCCTGATCTCACGCCAAGTTGACGATGTTATTTCAGTTTCAGGATAACTTGATTCATTTTCTTCAGATATGTTTTCAACATGAATGAGGACACCTGAGCTTCCAGTTGCACCACAGATGTGGAGGCTGCTTAGCTCGTGGAGCGATGTGGTAATACAGCCGTGAGACACCTGTCGGGTTGCCGTGGCGGTCGAGGTTTGGCTGACAAAATCTGTGCTTTGTTCACGCTGCAGGACCTCATTTTCAACTCCGGTCCGGTGGTCATATATAATTTCTTCCAGGATGAGTCTCCTAGCGTGAAGCCCACAGCTGACACTAATATAAAGTGAAAATGGTGTCAAAATGACAGAACCACCATAACAGATGTCACATCTGCTTCGGTATTTTTGGGCTTCTCCTGCTGTCTAGGTTTGTAGAGATTTTGTGTCGTGTTGTGGTTTTTGTTTACTAAAAGAGGAGCTTCCCAGAGAGAGTTGACTTTCTTCAGTTTCTCACTGAGAAACAGGCTTGCTTTGCTCGAGCTCGGCGGTCACGGTTTTGCTGTTGGTCTTTCCTTGAACTGATGCTTCTGACTTCTGACTCTGCAGCTTTACGACTCAGAGCATGAAAACGTCTCATTCAGGCTGCAGGAAAATCAGCGTATTTCTACATAAAGTCACATTACAGTGAGCAAAAGCTGAGACTGGTTGTTTTTTTTGCCATACATTTGTTCTGACTCCTAAAATGACCAAAGAAAAGTTTTATCTTACATTCCTTGGAGAAACTGCAGAGCTCCGTATTGACTGCGGCTGTTCGATCTCCGCTGCGTTTTCTCTGGCTTTCGTCTTTACCTTGTTGACAGCGTGTGGCGCCATCCTCTGCAACCCAGTGTCTCTGTTTTCTGTTCATTGTTTATTGCCAATTTTGAAATGCTTTATTATCGGCTCGAGTCCAGCAGCTCTTTTTTTCAGCTCCTAAGCAGAGCTGACAAGATTACCAAAGCCTTGCTTCAGACGCCTTTGATAAGCGGTGGAAGGTCTCCTCGCCTGATGAGATTTGCTGGATTTCTGTCTCAGCTGATGATTGTTGTTTGCTTTACATCTTATCTGGGAACCTCACAAACACCAGGCACTCACACCGCCGTGCTAAAGATGCACAGAGAAGATGTTTTACTGTTTGCACGCAGGTTCAGTCGCTCAGCTACCACTTTATCAGAAACACCAAGCTAAAACTAACACGCTCTGATACAACAGTCCTGCAACACATCCCCCCCTCTTTAAAGTGTAATATTCTGTTTTTATTGAAGCTGCTTTTGAGATGTCAGTTCAACTTTATGGTCACTTTGGGAAGCTGAGGTTTTGTGTTACTGTGTATAAAAAGATGTTTCTGCTTGATCTCAGAATTCAAGAGTCTGTAGTGTCATGGACTCCCAGAAAAATATCTTAAAAAAACACGTATCAGCGTGGTTTGTAATGTAAATATCGACTTTTATATTTACTTCCAACATCAAGACAGGCAAGTGGAGAAACAAGAAGTTTAAAAGTCACAAGTAATTTTTAAATATTAATTCATCTTTTAGTTATATGTTAATGAGTAATAAATTCATCAATGAGTTTTTAAAGTGTTAGAAAAAAGTCAAAATGCTCTTCAAAAACTAGGGGAATCCATGAGTCTTTCATAAAGTCATATTTGAAGAAGCGTCTCCACATCAGGGAGCGAAAAGGAAATCCCGAGAAGTTAAACCCATCAGTGGGAGTGTGAGTGGATTCACAATCTGGTTCGACTTCACTTGAAGGTTAAACAAAGACAAAACATCTCATACTTTGTTTGACATGCTGTGGCCCGGCTTTGACTCTTCCTGTCCAGAATCAGCTCAGATGGTGAGAGATCTCCACAAAACGGCAATTTATAAATGGCGTGATGAGCAGCTGGAGCGGGCGCTGGCAACCCGTCAGCTGGAAACGTTTCCAGGCGAGACCAGCGAAAGCACTCAGCTCACTCTGCTCTCATTTAACTCATTTTTCTAAACTCTGACGTCTGTGAGTGTGTGTGGAAAATCAACAGTATCGTGTTCTGATGGTGTGACACCACTGGAGACTCGTTCATCTTTATTTCACACCTCCATTATCAGCCAGAGCTCCACTTTTACAACCAGCAAGCGTTCTGCAGTTTTACAAAGTCCAACGCAGACGGGCCTCTCTGCAGCAGCGAAGCCACCGGCCACTTTTCACATCAGCCCGGCGGAGCGTCCCGCCCGCTCCGAGGAGGCTGCGAATTCCCCCGTTTGTCCAAAATGAATTTCCAGCGGCTGTTTGTAATAACTGGTGGGAAATCTTCTGCGCACAGGAAGTGATGAGTCCAAACATTCAAACACAGCCTGCGAGAGAGCGGTCGGTCCGGAGAAAGACCGGACCCGCTGCCAGATCAACAACATGCAAAAGTCATAACAAAGAAAAGAGAAAAGAGACTCTAGAGCTGAACTGACAAACTTGATATCTGAGTTAAAAATGAAGTGTTTGTAAAAATGTTGGAGTGCCATCAGGACGACGGTGACATTTAACCCTCCAAGAAAAACTTTGAACAACAACTTTCATAAATGTCTCGTATACAGGGCTGGAGTTAAAGACACACAAATATTATTTCTGGTATGAAAGAGTTTATTTTCTACACTCACAAATATCATATTGGCACAAATCTTTTCTTTAACCTTGAAATATTTAACTTTAATTTAACTGAGAGTTTTGTCTAATAAAAGACAA
>JAVQJZ010069233.1:0-19572 GCA_036025355.1 Leiopotherapon unicolor | reverse complement strand
TAAAAACACACAGAGGAATATTTGTTTAATGAAACAAAGAGCCTTTCAGCACAACATGTCATAAACTGACTGCAACAACTAAACAACTGAAGGGTGAAAGCTGATTAGATTTTCAAATGGCTCACAGTAGAGCCCCACCATTTTAAAAAAATATTAATTGCATGAGTGAAATAACTTGGAAATTACTTTATTTAAATTCCTGCGATGTGTGTTTTTTTGCTCTAATCTGACAGCTTGGCGCGTCACAGTTCATCGATCTCAGAGTAACGCCGGTGTCAGAAGACGGGGGTCAGAGTACAATTTTCTTGCTTTTTTTTTTAGTCCTCTTCTGTTGAAAACGGTCATGTTAGTTCATCCAGAGTTTTACAAAGACTTGGCCTGTGTTCAGATAGAAAGTTAATTGAGCTCACGGTTCCCTCAGAGTCTTCGTGGAGCTGCAATGTGGCCCCGCCGGCTTCACTTCTGAGCGCCGTAAAAAGAGACCACGGTCTGTCCTAAAACAAAAAGCACCTCACTTCCCTCACTTTTAGCTTTATGTTTCAAAGGGGTGACACAGCTGCGCATCATGACAGAGGAGCCCACAGGAGCCCGCAGAGGCCTCGGACTCCTTTTTCCACCAGCCAATCTGCATCGTCCGAGGACGGCGGCGTGGAGGTGTGATTTAAATAGGCTGCCTGCCGGATCAAAGCCTGTCTCGCTGTTCTCCTGGCTTCAGCCTTTCCGCTTGCATGGTTATCATAATTGCTCTTGCTCAGAGGACATGCTGCTTCCGTCAGGGCCACGTCCTCCTGCATTAGAGCTGAGGAGCCTCGGCCAAGCAGAACCTGGCTCTGCAGGTAGACGCTTTTTTTCTTTCTCTTTCTCTCTCTCTTTCCTCAGAACATCTCAGAAAGTTTGACAGCCATTTTTAGGAAATATTAAGGAGCCTTTTTTTGTTTATCAGAGACAGCATCGAGGTTTCGGTCAGCCAGCTCCCTGCTTTGACCTTCCACCATGTTTGCACTGACCTTCGAAATCACGTTTTACTTTATCTTCCTAAAGCCAAAATCTATCCACTGAATATCAAACTTGCCCTTTGCTGGCTTAAGAGTAGCAGACCTGCAGTTTCCAGGTGCGGTCACCTTGAATCATATTACTGAGAAAGGACAAAAACTCAAAATAATTTAAGAAAAAAGGAAAATTGTTGGACTAATTCTCAGCATGAACTATGTCCGGTTATGCTTCAGTCGGGCTACAAACCACCTCAGTGTCGTAGTGTCGGCTCCAGCAGAAGTCGTGCATTTAGTCATATCAGCATGTGGTGTTGTGGTTTCAAAGCAGCTCTTCCACAGTGAAAACTTTTCTTCAGCATGAAAATCAATAGTAATGCTGTGAATCCAAGCTGACTGAAAGACAGCCATGATCCTCCACAAAAGGTGCAGACTTCAAACTTTTCAAAGCCCTGCGGGGATAAACGTTTGAAACCTCGAGTGGAGAACCACTTAAGGGCCGTCATGTGTCACAGTTTCTGTTGGCAGGACTCAAAAAGCACAGACGGAGATGACACACGGCGAGGTCTTCCAAAAATATTTGAAAAAATATCGGACGAGATAATATTATGGGTGAAGTCCTGGGATTTCCTCCATTATGCTCTCTGTGTGCGATCGTACACTTCACTTAGCAAACAGGCAAACGCGGATGCTGTGCTCAAATCATTATCCAGTTTATTACGTTTGTTTGTCGCCTTTATTTTTGGTAATGCAGTGGGAAGCAGGAAAGCATCGAATTTGTAATTTCAAAATCCATCAAGACATCTGGGCTCCTTAGATGGCGAGGTTGCATCTGTTGTTTCGACATCAATTAAAATTTGTGCTTCAATGTAAAGCAGGTGAAAACACACATTAGCTTTAAGTCTGCACTCCAAATATTGTCATCTTTCAATTATGTTTGGACATCTTTTAGCCTGCAAATAAAGGGGTGTGACACCTGCTGCTTGGTCCTTTTTATTGTGTGTTGCGTGCATGCACTTAGCTGATGCTTTTACAAAGGGCTATGTGCAAGTCGTGTGCGAGTCTAACGTGTTGTCTGGGACACAGCGGCTGTCACAGCCTGTAAACCTGTGACCAAAACGCTCTGTAAGCACTAAATCAACCCCGTGTGCCCTCAGGCGTGCGCGTCTTACTCACATCTCTCTCTCTCTCAGTTTTTTATCAGTACTGGGGGAGCATTTACTGCTTAATATATGTTGTGTTTTCCCACGGGTGAGGCCAAATATCTCAAATTCAGAAGTGATGAATTGGCAAATTAGCGGCCAGCTGTCAGATGCCGGTCGCTCGGGCCTTTGCAGCCCATCGCTCCTAATCAAGAGCACCTCACCATTTTTAATACGCAGAAGATAAAGTAACAGGCAGCGTGATAGCAGTTCTGCTAAATGAGCCATTTGAAAGCGCGGCCCATTTTTCATAATCCTGGAGAAGTCAATTAAGGGACTTGTGGAGCTCAGGGAGATCCAAGGAGACATTGAGGTGCGACGGCGGGAAAAGAGACGCAAGTGAGTTTCAGTCACAAGAGTAGGGAAAAAAACCTGCTGACGTCTCAATGGGAACACAAAAGGGACGCGAGAGAAGCAGCGTCTGAGAGGAGAAAACAAAAGAAGGGTTTAAATAAACAATGTCAGATGCAGTGACAGCGACACCATTTTTTTTTTCCAGCCAGCTGCTTTCATAGCTTTTGACAGGCACGGTGACAAAAAAAAAAAAAAAATTACCAAAATGCCAAAATACCCAAATGGCTTGTGGGTAAAAACAAACTATTGTTTCACGTCGTGTGGCTCCGTCCTCTCCCCGGAGAGCCCGGAGAGCCACGTGCCTGCCGACAAACCAGCCAGAGGAAGAAATTGGAATTGAGCTCCCGCTGAAAGGCTGTTAATAAACAGTTAGTGCAGTTTTTTTTATGAACAGTGGGAAACGCATGCATCATTACCTTATCTGTCCCTGACAAGAAAACACAGCCACCTCTTTTGTGCTTTTCAGAGAAGTGTGTTTACTTACACTGATGCCTCTTTGCAAAAAAAAAAAAAGAAAGGCCAGCATCCCCCTGTGTGAATAAAACAGCTCCTTTTTTTTGCTGTAATTTCCCCATCAGATGCAACTGGATTTAATCACTTTTTATTTTTTTACCGCGGGTTAGTGTCTCCTGCGGCTTTTCTTTGTCTCTGACGTGAATTTTAAACGTTTGCTTTGGTCCACTTAAAGATCTGATTCAATTGCAAACACGAATCACATCTGAATATGTTTCTGCATCTTGTGTTTTTATATGTGAGAGGGGTGGAACTAATCAGCAGAGGTTACGAGTATTATGAGAAAAGATTTTGTTGCAGAGGGAAAAGGTTGATTTATGAGATCAGTTTTTTTTGTGTGTGTTTTGTGAATTCAAATCCTCCAGGAGCGCCCGAAAATAATGCCACAACAACGACTGCTTGGTCACTGCAAACGTTCCAAATTCATTATTGAGTTTCGTGGCCAAACAATAGTTTTTACAAAAACAGCTCTGAGTGGTTGGCTGACGACCATTTGAAGCAACTCGACAACCTTTCCATGGGACCGTTTCTTGAGTTTCCAGTGCTGCGAACAAACAAACAAACACACCCACAACTGTAGGCTCGCTCGCTCTTTTGGCAGGTTTACTTTTGCTCATTTGTGTTATTTTACATATTATATCTCTGAGATTTTGGCTTCATCGCAGCACAGAGACAGAGGCTAGAAGAGGAGAGGGAGGAGTTGAAACTGTGTCAGTAAAGCCACTGTCAGTAAGCCAGACAGCCAAAACGAAGCACGATTCCTCTCGCTGCAGGATTTGTGATGAATTTATGTGACAGCTCCTCTAAAACCAAACAAAAAACCATAAACCAACAGTGGATTAATTTCACATCCCTGCAGGCCTGCTTTGTAAACGCAGTGCAATCATTCGAGCTGCGCCCAACCCAGAACCACCGAGTCTGATCTTCTGCAGGGCCAGATTCATTTCCAGCAGCCATTTTTTCACGTGCTTCGTGCATTTGACTCCTGACAAAAGTCTTGACTCAGGTCGGGGGCTCCCGCCAGCTTGAATGGCACCGGGTCAAAAGGATCGCGAGAGGAACCGCTTTGTTGAAGGGGTGAAATCAATTTCAGCGTCTTTCAGCTCACTCACACACACACAAATGCTAATTGGAAGCAGACTGAAGACGTCAACGCTGCGTTGCATGCAGACTCGCACCGGAGACCCCGTGTTCCCACCAGCAACAGGACCATGAGCTCATCTCCAGCTGGGCCACTGATGGGGAGGGAGGGACTGCACGTCCAGGCGCTTAATGGATGGTTTAAAAACAGCGAGGTCGTGCCTGCAGGTCGCAGCACGTTCAGCCTGATTTGTATCCGAGAAAGGACAGAAGTAAGAGATTTTCAGGAATGCAGGTGTCCTCTGAGAGCTCCCTCCGCTCCTGCATTTTGGGGGCGGGGGGGCGAAAATGTAATCGTGCTGCCAAAATAACATAGCAAATGAGTTCAGGCCACACCGGAGCATGATGTAATGTGCTGCTTAAAGGCGCAGTCTGAGATCTGAAACGTAAACACAAAGAAACTCAGCAGATGGGAACTGTCCGTCAATCTGAAGCCACACTAACAGATCTTTAATGACTAATGAACCTTAATGTTGATGGAGTCGAACAATTGAGCGGCTGCAGCTTTAAAGACGAACTCTGCTGATTTTTGAGCGTCAAGATCATCATTGTTAGATCTACTCCTGTGAAATTGGTTTCTACGATACCACCTGTTGCTCTGGAGGAGTTTGACTCTTCTTATGAGTTGGAAAGAAATGTGAATTTAGCAGGACAGGAGGGTATAAGAAGAAAAATGCCTTTAATAATACATAGCCTACATTATGGTTAATGTGTCACCAAGAGTCTGGATCTGTCTGCCTCTGCTGCCTTTATCTGCATCATTATTTTAAAAATCTGTGTTTCATGTCCAGACTTCATGGACAACCGATGTTAAATCAAATGTTTAATCACTGGAAAAGGGTCCTATTATGCTGCTGTGGCATATTAACCTTAAATTACACCGTTACAGAAGAGCCGACCAGCAAGTTGATTGGTTGATTCGACCTCATTCAGGAGGTGGGCACCAAAAAAAAAAATACAAACGGCCACATTAACATATCTAGACAGCTTTTGTGCACCTTTTTGTGAGATATTTCCATCGCAACTGCAAACATCGTAACGTTTTTTATATCTAAACCATTAATAAAATGATGACAACAGACATAAAAACCTATTCCTAGAATCTCACACTTGTTGAAAGGAATTCCATTTTAAGGGAGACGTAAAAAAAAAAAAAAAAGACAAAGAAAAAGAAAAATCACAGACTACAGTCTCTATTGAGAGGAAATAATAGAAGAAACTGCACTGCAGCTAAGAAAGGCTGAGTTTTGAATGAGCAGCTCAGCTAACAACAGTACAGTCGGCACATATTTGGACGTTTTGTGCTGTGCTCTCGCTCCGGCACACTGGACGTCGTGAAGGTAACTCTGAGGTGAAAGCACAGATTTTTAGCTCCACTTGGCTTTACACCCACCTCTGAGAGAAGGTACGAAGTTAATGTCCCATATCGAAAGGTTGCTGAAAGGCTCGCGCTGGAGGCTGCTGATGTGAGAACGAGTGAATAAGACACGTTGAAGGGCAGCCTGTCGGAGAGACAAACACAGTAAACTCTGAAAAACACTGAACATCACGGACTGACGAACAACAAGAGGTGTATTTCTAACAACCATCATTAGCCGATTGACAACAGGAGAGTGGCATTTTATTCTTAAAATGTTTATTTCAATAAGGTGCTGGAAACAGTCACATTTGTTCTATTTCCTTTTTACAGAACAGGGACATTTATAACCCAAAGCTCGGGGAACCACAGAGTGTGTGCGGCAGGAACAGAAGAAGATGACCTTTAACAACATTTTACAGACAGAGTAGTCACAGTGTGGAGAGGGAGGCCGAACACACCGCACCGGGCAATTAAGGCAACACGTCGAAAGGTAAAAGACAACCTTTTCTGTACAAGGAGAGTAAAAAATAAAAATAAAAAATAAAAACGAGCACCAGGAAAAACACATTACAGATGCTCCTCGGACCCCCGAGGAAAACACGTTAAAACACTTCTTCTAGCTGCTGTGCAAGACAAAAACACAAAGAGAAGGCATGGAGAAAAGTGTCTGTTGTGTGACAGATGTTTTTCATTCGTCTTGATGTGTTTCTTTGTGGTTGTGTCCCTCCAGATCTGAAGCTGCTGTTTCATTTTTTTTTTGTCACAGCTCCAGTTTTATCAGTCAAGGAGTCCAAAAAATTGCAACTTCCTTTTCTTTTTCCCTTCATGTTTTGCTTTTTTTTCTCATTTCATTTGGCGCAGAGACACCTGCTGGTGCTTTGGAGGTGGAGCTGCTTGGCGTTCACAACGCAGCGTCATAATAAAATAACAATAACGATCTCCCTCAGTTTGCGTCAGCCGTGGTTAAAATCTTCACCGAAGGTGAATTGAGGTGTTAGCTGTGTTAGTGTTGAGACGTTTCCAATAAATACTGGCAGGCTACTGAGAACAACAGATAAAAAAAAACAATAAAAGAGTAATTATTA
This sequence comes from Leiopotherapon unicolor, assembly GCA_036025355.1. NCBI lineage: Eukaryota > Metazoa > Chordata > Actinopteri > Centrarchiformes > Terapontidae > Leiopotherapon > Leiopotherapon unicolor. The sequence goes on along the minus strand of JAVQJZ010069233.1, from coordinate 12,929 downwards.
ATTAGATTAAAGACAAAATCCTCCCGAAATTCTCACAAATAACCTTAAAAAGAGACTGAAAGACTTCTGAAATGTGTCCGCGTAACAGTTCAGATGACTCAGCTTCTTCCACATGAACAGTTCATTGGTTGGGTGGGGTGGTAAAATAAAAAGAGCAGGTTTATCCAATCCCGGCCCACGTCTCTGGCCGGGGTCCCGTCATCAATCTGGTAGATAATTTTTGCATAATATTCGTCTTGAGAGGGCTATAAAACAGCAGTACCTGCCTCTCGGTGACAGGCAGTATCACAGGTCACTTAACGGCGTCGGGGCCTGTTAAGCGTCCCCGGCGAGTCGCAGTCTGCAGTTTGGAGCAGCAGTAAAAACGCAGCGAGGTCGCCCCGTTCAGCCCCGTCTCAGCACAGCCAGGCCTGCTGATTGGCTGATGGGGCTGTCCCGTCGTCGCCTGTTTCCTTCCTCGTTCGGCCGCCGATTCGGCACATTGGGGGAGGGGATGCTGAGAACAACTTTAAATATCACATAATCTATAACCAAGAGCTGCTAACAGTCCGTCATGCCGTGCCTGGCTAAGAGAATTAAACCGTTCAGAAAAGTTTGTTTCCACACAAACATAGATAGACAGGTGATGATATGTTGAACAGTCACATGGCATTGAGTCAATGGCGTAAAAAGAGTAAACATCGGTGTGAAATCACTTCCTGGTCCTTCTCGGATGCCACACAACCGCATATCCATCACCACTGTTATTGATATATATATGTATATATATACATTTACATCCTTAAATTCTTACATTTGAAAAGAACGTGAGCTTGTCCATTTTCCCTCCAACTCCCTTTTTCTCCTCTTCTTTTGTGCAAGGATAATCATTCAGTCCTTTTTTTTCCCAAACAGTTAAAAGTTGTCGTGTTTCGGCCCTCAGCAGTGTCACACGGAGACAAAGACGTCCAGGTAGAGGCGGTCGTAAGACTCCCTGAAGAAGAGGATGAGGACGAGGCTGAAGAGGCAGGAGCCCGTCAGACACCAGTTCAACCACGACAGCTCTGCAGAAACGAGAGGAGACACAGGAGGAGACATGTTGGTTAGATTTTAAGCAATCTGCTTCAAATTAAAAAAACATGACAGTGTTTTCTCGTGTTTCTTCCTGTCTCATAAATACCCTCTAGATTTCAGATCATACATTTGTCAGCAGCGCTCTTCCAACTTTGTGTCAGCGCTTTGGAAAGAGCCTTTTCCTGTTTCGACATGACGACGCTGCACAGAGCCATGTCCGAGAGGAAATGGTTTTCAAACAGATTAATGTGGGAGGACTTGACTCGCCCCCGCGGGGTCCTGACCTCAATCCCATCCAACACCTTTGGGCTGAACTGGAACGCCGACGCGAGCCGGAGCTTACCGCCCAAAAATCTTATGACGGGACGAGAGCAAATCCCCGCAGTGAGGGTCCAAACTTCTGTAGAAAGCCTTCTTTGAAAACTGAAGGCCGTTGTAGCCTATGACTTTTGGAAAGACGATGACTATAGATGTGGATCCTCAGGAGTGTCTTTACTTTTGGCCTCTAAGTGCACCGAATTATACACCTGCAAAGTGAGTATTGATTTTAAAAAAGAAACTACATAATGATAATACATGAGTACATAAGACTCAGCTTTTATCCTTTATAGTGTAAACACACACAAAATAAATTATTCAGCAGGTGAAATCACTATAGCACATGTTGGCAGACAATATCAAATTAAAAAAAAAAATTATACTGGATCAAGATCCGAATCTGATTAAAAGAGCACCGAGGTAACACCAGTCGAGGCAACACACCTCAACATGCAACTCCTTCATGAGATATGACTCAGAGACCTGATGAGAATTAGTATGAAGTGACTTTGAATCATTTATGAGTATCATATAGGAATAATGGCTAATCAATAGGAATTCCTGATATATAGGAAATAAGAGCAGCCTTCCTGAGCTGTCTGTCATAATGATTCTGAATAATTCAGTGATATTGGCAGTGGTCCCCCATTATCATTGACCTACACTTGAACCTAAACATGGTGCAGAATGAGGTGTTCTATTTTCTCTGCTCCGTTCAAGCTCCATTAACCACAGGAGAGGTGCTCTGGCTGTCTGCAATAATGCTGAATCTGGAGGGCAGATGGGAAGCTCGCGACTGCACCGAACCATCGGCATCTTAACTCATCAGCACTCAGACAAATAACCCCCTTCTTCTTCTTTTTCTTCTTCTTGTGCAGCCTCTGAGGAGCTCTGAGTTTTGTGGCGTAGCACCTGCATGTTCACGTGGCCATCATCTTGCCCCCGGCATCGAGTCTGGACAAAACTGTAATCAATAAACTCCTTCTTTCGTACACACTGAGCTGCACTACATTATGAAGGTGAGGTTTCTTTCCGACAGAGATGTCGAGCGGACTCCGGTGAGGGCCGAAGGACGCGGTGCGGCAGCTGCTCGGTTCCTGATAACAAGGCGGACTAAATTTAGAGAAATCAGGTCGCAACACACAGGGAGGGCCCTGCCGGCACAATGCGTCTCAACTCACGCCGGCTCCACTTCGATCCCAATCACCAAGCTTTTCATAATATCGTCAATCAGCTGACGCGGCCCGAACGGAGGACCTGATCGATGTCTGAGGAGGCCGCTGCTCAGTGGTGAATTATGAAGTTTGGCCATAAGTTCAAAAGAATGTGGGGTAAGAGGTGTGAAGATGAAAGCAAAGGCTAAAAAAACAAAAGGCAGATGAGGAAGGATCTTGAGAAGAGAGAGGGAGACGTCTGAAGCAAAGCGTCGAGACTCCCGAAGCAGCCTCATTAATCAGGAGCGAGTGAGCCGGACAGCAGGAGACCCGGCGTGGAGGCGGGTTAATGGAGTTGTGTTTATCTGACCCCGCCGTCTTCTCCGTCTCACTCTCGTCTCGGCTTCCTCGCACGCCCGCCCGGCGAAGTCTCGTCCATTTAAAAGCAGGAGACACTCTGTCTGTGTGCGTACCTCTTTTCGGGCCCACGGCCTTTTAACTAATGCTGAAAGGGGGGTTTGTAATTGTTGTAATTGAATCAGGCACTGTGGTAAAAATGGACGCGCGGCTCGGACAGTTCTCTCTGATCTCTGAAGTCGAGGCCGGAGCAAAGTTTGGAGAAAATACAGTACAAGTTTGGCTGAGCAGACGGAAAAGGGGGATATGAAAGGAAGGAGGGAAGAGAGGAGACACTGTTCTTGGCTCCTCGGTCCACTTTTACAGTCGATTATTAGATCTGAATAATCGCAGTTTAACGGTCAGATGAGTCTGTTTTCAGCTGTGCAGGCCTGAAACAACTTCTTGTTCCAGACTCAGAGCTGAGCCTTGACTGGACGCCGAGCCTTAGACTAATAAAATAAAATAAAAGGCCTTACACTCCCTTACATCTGATAAATTATTTTGGTCTCTTTGATTTGACAATTAGGCTTTTACACTGATTGTTGAGCACTTTGTGGAGTTATTTAAGTGGCTGCTAATTAAGTTTCTGTAGAGAAAATGGGTGATAATGGTGAATATTTGTGATCCAAAGGCTGTTATTTTTCTACTGAATTTTCTTCTTCCCCTTTCTTTTTTTTTTTTAACACTTTTGCACAGTAATCCTGACGGTGGTGCTACGACAACCATCGACAGCTCTTTCCAAGTTTCAAGGAGATGTTCAATATATGTTGAGCCAAAAGAGAAGTTTGAAAAGTATCTCTAACTAAAAATCTCTCTATAAACCTAAGTGCCAAATCTCAATAGTTTATTTCAGTTAATGAGAGGCTGTGCATCATCTTTACTGTGAAGACGCGCTGGAAGAAAACAAATCATAAACTAAAGACTAAACTACCCTTCACATCACTTCTCGTCTCATTTTCATAAACTTAAAGATGTTCCACTATGAGAGCCAAGCTTTGCCTCGAATCAGGACACTTTCAGTGGATGTTCGCTGCAAAAAAGACACCGATATGTGTGACTGTGACATGTGGCGGATGAACTGTGGTAAGTTTCACCTGTTTATTTGATGTTTTTAACCTTTGACAAACTTTTTAATTTTGTTCCTTGATTAAAATAAATGGACAATTAAGCATAAAGAATGAACAAAAAACCTATCTACCAAGCAAGACCTTTAAAACAATTATAGTGATGTAAACTATTTTTAAGATTGAATAGTATCCAGGCAGTATTCAAAAACAGTAATAACTAAAATTGTTGAGACATTGAGGGAATGAATGAGTTTTAGATGAACCATAAGAACTGGACATCAGGTGGGTAAGAAAATGCTCACTGGTGCCGTTAAGAACACCGAGTTCACTGTGACGTTACGATCGTATTCAGAGGACGTCAGTGGGAACACCGGACAGTTCATCATATTAACGGCCTATTACTGTGGCTGCCACCGTCAGCACATCGGCGCTACAGATGAAGACAGAGGTGCGGGCCGACGGGCATCTTATGGCCTTCATCAGTCTTAATTGAGGTCAATGCGGCGTTATAATTAATGCAGTTCAGTTCTCCTCTATAGCTGCAGCCTTTGGTTGAGGAAGGGGTGGTGGTGGTGGGGTGGGGGGTTGGGGGGTCATGCTTGAAGATACACAGTTGAGCTCTGTGTAAAGATGAAGATCATCCATCACCAAATGACCATTTCTGGGGAAATATTTGCTGTAGATGGACAGGTTGTTAAACGGCCAGATTATTCATCATGACTGCCGAAATGCGTGTGTGTGTGTGTGTTTGTAAGTGTGTTAATCTGCCACTGCTCATTTACTCATGTCAACGTCACTTTTCAGTCAAAACTTTTGCAAAAATAAAAAAAGGAGCAACAAATGAAAAAGGCTTTTATTCTCTCAGGAATGAATGAGATCTACAAAGAAAGACTGTTTGTTTTTTTAAAACACCTCCACAGTCTTTACGGGGGGTTGAAAAAAAAGTTTGTCTGCAAAGGCATTGTCACTTCAGACGAAAATGCAAAGTTTTGCAGAAGAGAAGGAAAAAAAACTGTGGCAATTATTTCTCTGCACTGAATAATCCCCCCCACACACACCACCACCCGCCCCCTCCACTGCGCAGGAGACTAACAACTCGCAGCTGAACGGAAACTCAACGCCACCTCCTCCTCATCTTCCTCCTCCTCCTCTTCTTCCTCAACAAAACCTTTGAGGCTTTTTTGCTCCACAATACTTCTCTGCTGCTTTGTATTCCACCCAGTGCGCCGCACTAAATGGCACAAACACACAGCAGATGAAATTGAAAAAAACAGCGACAAGAGCAGATATGTGGCCTGAGGCTCCATTCATGTTTCTGAGTCACATGGTTGAGAGACTTTGGGGATATTTTATTTATTTATTTATTTTTTAAAAACATGACAACAGAGTCGAGAGGCCGGGCAGAGCTCACTGAACCAAGACCGGCCTCTCATGGATATTAAAATGGACAAGGAGGTAAATTCATAAACGCCTTTCTGCTGGCGGGGGAAAGGGAGCCATAATTCAGAATGCATAACAAGAGGGAGAGAGGGCAGCCAAAAGGAAAACCCTAAAATGAACTGTAAACTGGAACTAGATGGAAATCTTTAAAGTCCAGGATTGCCAATTTTCAATATCAAGAGGTGAAAAAAGGAGGGCTTTGAAAAGATGAGGCTCATGCAGAATTTATTAGTTTTGAAGTCTGCTTATCATTTGCCACGTCCATTATGGGACGACAGAGGCAGAATTAGAGTAATGAGACGGCCCACTAGAATACTTCCAAGGGGAATTTACATAATAATCAAATTCATCTTCATAGGAGCGATCTCTTCAGGAGAACGGAGCACAGCTGATTTCCAAACAGGACAGGAGACAAGCTTCTTTAATTTACTGTCTATGGTAACCATGGATGATTTCAGTGTTTTAACATCCAGGTCAGGTAAACATCATCTATTTGTCACATAGCAACATTTAGTTAACTTTCTGTAACGCTGACAAAACGGTAATAGGTATAATAAACCGATAAGAATTACTGCTGAGTGGTACTGACAAACTTAAGTGATAACATACCGTGAATAATAAATATACTTTATATGGGTTAGGGTAATAAATTTGGTAATAAATGTTTTTAGACATAACAAAAAACAACTTGAATGAATTTAGTTATGAAAGAATACCAAAGATAATGTACTAAGAGGGACATTTTGTAGATTAAAAAAAAAAAAACCTGTCAGCGCTCTCTTATGGACAAACTATGAAATGACGACAACATTTCTAAATTATTTTGAAAAATCTTTTGTGTGTGTCCTTTTTTTTTATATCAAGTGAAAAATACACAGATACTGAAATATCTGTGTTGAGCTTAATGTGGCTGATAATCGGCCGTCATTGGTGGGATGAGCTCCAGAGGGGATCACTGTTAGTAACTGAGAAAACTAAATACAATTTTAATTCACTGTAACACCGTCCCGTAGAGCTAGAAAAGACAGCAACTGGACAATGACAATATTTAATATTTTCAACAATCCCAGGAAAATTGAAATGATCCTATAAAGACATATTTTCTGCGTACTGGTGTCTCATATCTTCTTCCTCTGTGCCACAGAGCTCCACTGCTGTTCAGAAACAATCAAAACCACATCAGAGTGATTCCCCGATGTTCCCTCTTTAACATGAACACACACTGTGGTTTATTTTGATTCAGTCCCACACACACACACACACACACACATCCTGTTGCCGCAAATACTCACTTCAGCAACAAGTGTGAATAAATCCAAAACAACCACATAATCAAACTCTTGTGTTGGTTTAGCTGTTTTAGGAACTTACTAACCCTTTTACAAAAAACATGAAACTATATATTTCTGACCTGTTTTTAAAGACTTTCATCTTCAGTGGGAATGAGTTGGCTTGAAAGAAATGAGACATGTTGAGAGGTTGTAAAGTGTTGAGAGACAGACAGTCTACCACAGCTTTGGTTTTCGTCTTCTCGTGGGACTGCCTTACAGTGAGAACAGTATAGAAGTCTTCTCCCTGCAAAGATCTCACCATCATGATATGCACATTACGCAGATTTGTCGCCTCAGTTGACTTCAACAACTTGGTACCTGCACACACTTTACTGCAAGCAGATTGTCAAAAACTCGCATTACAACTCCTGCACGCCTGCAGCAGTGTGAACTATCTGACAAGAAAGCTTCGATGCATCATACTCTTTTAGACCACTTCAGGCTGGCAGGTAGAGAAAAGGAGCAGCAAAAGCCTCCATCATCTCAGCTTGATCTTCTCTCCGGGAGTCGCGAAAAAGTTGTCAAGATCCATCTCAGCACATCAAATGTCCTTCAGCTCGCCCACACACGTACACACACACACACATGTCAGCATAAGAACAAGAACATGCAACGCTCGCCCCCACAACAGCAACACAAAGTGCATAGCTATGCACAAAACATTTGACACATCCAGGCGTACACACGAACACACACACACACACACACACACACACACACACCTTTACACCAACTAGTCCATCCTTCAGCAGAGAGAAGTGTCGAATAGATGATATATCATATATTCTTTATGAGTCCTGCTCTTGTTATTATGTTTGCTTTTGTGTGTGTGTGTGTGTGTGTGCCTGCAGCTGCTCGCCCATACACACCTGTCTAATCCAGGATTTATCACCCTGCTGACATATTAACGGTTCAGACAATTTGAAATACATTCTGTCATCTGGATCAGGATTTTCAAACAGCTTCATTTCTGTTTGACTGATACTTTGACTATTATTCTTTTATTTATTTTTTACTGTGAAATAAACTAAAAACTAAACTATACTCAACACCCCTCCCAGCTTCTGAGCCTCTTAAACTGCACCTGTTAAACGTATCGAGCCAAACTTGCATCTGTGTTGTTTTTCAGTCCTGACAAACAAACTTGAAAGGCTGCCATCAGAGAGCTTTAGTCCTGCACATTTACACCCTTAAAATGAGCCTCAATTAACTTTTCTGGAATCAAGTGCAGTTTTTAATACAAGTGAAGCAATCTGTCTTAAGTCTAACACAATCCTTTTTACTGTGTATTTAACTTAACCAAACAGAATCTCCACCCTTTAGATGTATCTTATATCTTAGTGGTGTACATTGAGACAAGCTTCCAACAGAAAATGGTGCTTGAAAAGATTATTTACCTGCGAAAATCCCATTTTATAACCCTAAAACAAGTTATTATGACTTCTTAAATTCCTTTTTTTTTTTGCTGTGGTTCGATACCAGCTAAGTGCCAGATGTCTGTTTTGGCAGCCGCTGCTAACTTTCTCTTCTTTACGAGCCACATTGGCAGGAAAACAATCAGCTCGGAGAATCTCTGCTCTGAAAGTCTATTTGAGTATGAAAGCTGGGACAGCAGCAGGTACATTTTGGAAAATACCATCCAAGAAAACGAAACTCTTTCCCCGCAATGATTGGGAGGTGCACAAATGAGGACATGGAAGCTTTACGTATGTGACAGAAAGAACCTCGACTCCAACAAATGATCACAAAATGACTACATAAATATAAACATAAATATAAGTATGCAGACGGATATACAATAAAATGAGCAACAGTAAAGTGTTGAAATGATTGGTCAAGATATAATTAGTTGCTGCTATTTGAAAGACATCAACTGAAAGGATTTTCTCATCTCACAGGTCAAACTATTGATCATTTAAATAGAAATATGATAAACAGATGAATCTATAACAAGAATAATTGTTAGTCAAGGCCCTACAATCTTCCCTTGTGTTGTTTAGATGTCTGAGATCTGCTGTTTTCAACAAGACAAGCTGGTTTTGAACCCTGGCTGTTGTACGTGTTAGCAGGCCTCTGGGCCCGACCGCTGTTCAGGTCAAGAAAAAAAAAAAAAAAAAAAATCATATCCACCTGCGCTGGCAAGACAACCCAGAAGGCAGGATCAAGATACAGTTGTCAGGCAGCAGCTGTCAGTAGCCTGGTAGCAATCAGAAGGACTTGGCAAATGAGGAGGATGAAGCTCATGAATATTTATGGAGGTCTGAAAAATATATCTCTTATTTACTCAACAAACAGGGTAGGCGGTGTGTGTTTGTCAGCGATGGTGAATTCGATGTAGCCAAACTTACCGGGAAGGTTAATGAAAGTGAAGACAGACACACCAGCATACACACATGTGGACCAAAAAAACAAACAAAAAAAAGCTAAAAAAGCAACCGCTCTCTCTCTCTCACTCATGGTGCTTACACGGATGACTGAGCTCGGTTTACTTATGATTTCGCCTTCTCCTGCGACAGCCGCAGAGGCAGAAGAGAAGCAGACGACATGCTGTCCTCTCTGCTGTGAGCCTAAATTATTATATCAAACTCTGCCAGGCAGTCGACTCAAAGATAAATCTGAGGCTAAATTACAATAAGGACCTTCTCTCTCTCTTTTTTTTTCTTCTGCTTTTTTGGACTGAATGTGTCAATTGCACTGTAACATAATTTTCCCACCGTCCGCCTTTTATCAGCATGATCTGCTGGGCTTGAAATGGATTTTTGAAAACAATGGGAGCTGCAGCATTTGGGAAGTGGAAGAAAGCTGCAGGGGGACAAGAAGCTTCAAAAGGGAGCAAAAAAACTTCAGAAGATTCAGACTTTTTCCATTGATAAAACAAGAAATATACCAAAGATTTAAGTGAAGTAACCTTAACTCCATAGCGCTGAATAGGCTCGAGTGGGTCACATATTGTACACATGCATATTTGTGTTTTACCTGTACAGTAAAACGTGAGGAAGAAGAGGAGCGTGCCGGTGACCAGGTTCCCCAGGAAAGTGACCACTCCACAGGTGATGCCTTCAGGGACCGGGTACACCGTCTCGATGCAGAGCTCGAAGAATATCGGCACGCTGCTGTTTATGAAGATGCCCACCAGGATGCAGGACGTGTACAGGATGGCTGCGAAAAATAAACAGCGGTGCAGCAAATAAGTTACAGTTTAACTGGAAATCGTGATGCAGTGGGAAGTTAAATGCCATGTGACCAGCTCTTGTAAAAAGGATGCCATGCGGGTCAAGTTTATGGAACAGCAGAGGTGATTTATGCCGCCATCCACAGCCTCCTGCTGTACCATTTGTTCTTAACAGTGCTAAGATTTATGACAAACCAACATCCTGAAACAACATTTCAATTACACTGACTTCCCTTAAGGTGGCAATTTACAGGAGACAAAACAAAAATATTGTAGGTGTACTTCAGGCTTTTATTACATTTTTATTTCATTTTTCAAGGTTTCAAATCTGACTGACACTCTGAGTTGAGAAAAAATGTTTAGTCGGAGCAAAGAAAGTGCAGCAGTTTGATGGAGGGCTCTTCTTATGACCCTCCATAGGCTGGGTGGGAGGCCGACATGAGTCACAAAAACGTTGCGATGGCGCTGTGATAGAAATACAGTTTCAATTTCTTTTGTGAAATTTTGCAGATTTCTGTTTGCTCACGCACTCTGCATTTAGATGCAACTCATTTCATGGATTCTACAGTATATTAAAATCACATTTCTCACTCTTTTGCCAAAAAAATGTGCAGACGTCCTCACAGTAAACAGCTCGTCTTATTTTCTCCTTGGGCATGACGAGAATGTTACCGTCCTCGCTGGCTGCTGCTGGTTTAATTTGGGTGCACATCTTGAAAAAAACATATATATTACAGATAGTACATTTTTAATTTAAAATCACGATGTGCTGCCTGGCTCAATCTATTTCCCACAATGAACCAAGCGGAGGTCACATCTTTGCGAAGGTTTGTGTAATACATGGGCACCGCTGCAACACAAGATAATTCATTGTCAGCTGTGTGTGTTTGTGTCGGCACTGCAATCAGAAAGCGCTCGATGCGTTTGGCCGGCTCAGGGCCTAGTCCCAGCTGCGGCTGTCCCTTGGCTGGGGCTTCAAGTAAAAATGTGTGAATGTGTATTAGAGTGGATGTGTGGCGAGATTAAGCCATCACCTCTGGAGCATCACGGCACCCTCCATCTCCCTTATCACAGCAGATTGGTCCAAATGAGCTCCCTATTAGCCCGCACGTCCCTTTAATCACAGTGCCTCCAAGGGCCCTCGTGTGCCCGCCTGCTCGTCTGCGTGTGACAGAGGAGGGGGGACCCAGGAGCCACTCGTGCGGCCATCAAAAGCGGCCCCGCTCCCCTGCTCGTCTTTATTGAGCCCTAATGAAGCACTGATATCAAACACTTAAGAGCGCTTCAACCACTGCACTTCTCCCCTCGCGTTATTGAATTAGGCTATCTGCCACCGATTCCCAGAGGGCATCAGGAGATCGCTCATAGGAAGGAAAGACGTAGAGAGCAGGAGGAGAAGAGGAATGCAGGACCTACTTTGCCTTGGGGGTAACAATCTTTACTTTAATGCCTCGAGGGCTGAAAAATTATCTTTACTATTGATCAATCTGCAGATTAATTTTATCCATTGATAGTTTAATCTTGTGGTGTGGTATAAAATGTGAAAAAATACTGAAATATGCCCAACGCGGTTTAATAAAGCTCAAGGTTATTTCGTCCCCTCCTTGAACTGCCACCTTGCCGTGGTGGAGGGCTTTGTGTGCCTGAATGATCCTAGGAGCTATGTTGTCGAGAGCATTATGCCCATGGTGGGGTCTCCCATGGCAAACAGGTCCTAGGTGAGGGGACAGACTAAGAGCAGTTCAGAAGCCCGTCACAATCTGAGAATGGAGTTCAAAAGAAAATATATAAAGATTATGACAGTCATAGAAAATCTGTGACTATTTCTACCTCGAAGAGCTTAATGTAAGAAAATTTAAAGTTAATTGGAAAAAAAACAAAGCCCATTAACAACTTTTATGCAAATTATTCAAAGATTTCTCTTCATCAGACCGGTCACATGTTCACAGATTACACTGATGTGTGTGTGCCTGCGTGCCATGGGCCGTCCCACACTGGGATAATGAGGTGTTTTGGCAGATTTTGTTGCAGTATCACACCACCCTCTTGTATGACGTGCCAGGTGGATGAACAAGGTTGGAGCCCGGCTGCTGCGCGCTGCCAGTGTCTGGGATAAGAGGACGTGAGACAGAACGAGAGCGGTGCCAGGGCCTGGAGAATGATGATGGATGATGATGGCTGGAATCAGTGGCTTTGAACGACACGCTGGTGTGCTCATCACTTTGGCTTAGGAAAAGGCCACTCGTGTCCCTGATGGGTTTATCACTGACGTCTAACTCTGGGATTAGCTCTGATGAATATATACCAAATACACGGCACCGTCCTTGTATGTTTGAAATCGTTTTAATGTTCACTCACATGAACACTTGAAATGAAACAGTAACTACGTGATTTAAGTGGTGACGTTAAGCTTTTAGGATGTTCGAGGGTGTTTTCATCCATATTTGGCGACATCTTTAACACACACTCCCCTAGTTTTAGGTCAAGACAGCAGGTCAGTCTTTTTAAAGGTGTAAACAGTTTTCAAATGTGCAACGTGACCTAGATTCTGCCGATCATGTGCCTGGTTTGCTGGAGACCAGACTGAGGGCAAAAAGGCCTAGAGCATCACAGAGGAAGACAACAGGTGTCTGCTGATATCTGTAGACTTCAGACATTTACATTTTTTATTCAGTTTTGACTACTGGTGGTGCTATGGAGCAGCGACTGGCTGCAAGGATGCACACAATGCGCTTCTGTGACACTCAATGAAAACTGTGTGCGCTTACATATAAACTCCTCAGTGGCCATTATGTTATATGTATTCTGGGTTTAACTTTCTGCCCCCTAAAACTGAATCTGAGAGTCAGCACTTTAACCTCACAGCAGTGTTAAGTTGTTGTTGCTGAATCTTTGGACTGTTTAAGTCTAAAAACCCACTTCTACAGGCCTTTTTAATCGACTAACCATCCCTGTCTGTTTTTGTCAGTTTTCTTATTAGCCTGATCTGTCCTTC
>JAVQJZ010069203.1:0-13216 GCA_036025355.1 Leiopotherapon unicolor | reverse complement strand
AATCTCCAACTGTGAACACAGGTTTTACATTATTCAGGTTATTGCAGTGGTCATAAATGTGTTCTCAAATATCCTGCCTCAGCCTTCCTTCTTCCAATAATCTAGTTTTCTGTGTTCTAGGAAACACTGCATTGTTTGTAGCAAATACAAGAATCCAAGCCCTGAAAACTCATATTAAACTACTTTACAATCTAATTAAGCATCATTCGGGCACTATTTCGGACACTCTGGAGTATATTACCTCAGCCGAAGTAATTGCATGTGATCATTAGTGAGTAAAAACAGCCACAGTGGTGGATGGTCCACTTTCTGTTTGCCAGAGTGAGAGGGGTCGAGAGGTCTTTGTGGGGTGAAGGTTTAGGTTACGTTTGCAAAAGGGCCTTCAAGCTCTTCTGCAAACAAGAGCTGGAGATCAAACATCAAAGCTGGTCCTGGTGTGAAGGCTGGGTGCTGTGTAAAATTGAAGGGGGGTGGGGGTGGGGGGGGGGGGGGTCACTGACAGGTCTGGAGGACAGACAACAGAGAGGGAAAATCCACCAGCATCTGATCCCCTGTGGTCACTCAAAAATCTCAAGTTAACCCTGGTCCCCCGGCACTAAATCCTAACCTCTTTGACACTGGTACTGCTGGACAAGACTATCGTCTGACCCCGCTCAGTCACATGCTGGACCTTTCCCTTGTGATAATCCTCCTAGTCAAGTGACAAAGGGTCAGCTGAGTAAGCTGAAAAGTAATTCAAGAATGAGGGTATGGAAAGGTTGGTGGTGGGCTTAATCAAAGCTGCACAGCGTAAGTATGTTCTGAGGAACATTTGTTCGCTCAAGTGGGCCAGTAATCTGTACAGCATTATGAAGTGCCTGGCAAGCACTTTTCTTTGTCTCCTTGATTATGAAAAGACTGGGTGGGAGAGACAAATCTGGCTGTGAACTCTGATACCTCTGCTTTTCCTCTTTGTGGAATTTTGTTTCTCTTAAATTCTTGTCTCTCTGCTAAAGGGAGAACATTGTTTCTGTTTTTCTGCTTCCCGGGCCCCATCCGTCTGCATTTAGCAGAAATTGGCAGCATAGGGTAGTACTTGGAAACTGGGCCTGTAGCAAATTCATTAGAAATAAAACTGACCATGAGATTAAGTTTAGCTGTCAGAATTACAGTCTTGAGCCCAGAGTCACTTGACCCTGGAAATTTCTTGGTATCCAGGCCACTTTAGGAACTGGAGACAACAAAGGACTTCTCCTGATGCAAACAAGCTGCCATTCAACAAGACACAAGCGCCCCCCAAAGGAAAGAAAAGCTACTACTGCAAAAACTTAATTAATATTACTGAGATTTTCTGTAATAAGGTCAGCTTCTGGCCACCCTGTTTCTCAAGGGAAAAGACATTTTCTGGAACTTTCTGTGCTTTCTGTCACAGGCTCAAGGTAAAGCATGCTGGAAAACAACTGTACTTCTGACAGTGTTAGAGAGTTTGTAAGAAGAACGCTCTGCCTTCTTAAAAAAACAAACATGCTTTCTTACTGAATGTTATTTTAGTGGTCAGATGTACATTATAGATACATGAAAAAGTCCATGAAGTCATATCTAAGAGGGTTTGCCATAAATAAGGGAAACAGTATCCCATGGGAGGATTGTAGGTTACAAATTTAGTGTCCAATAGCACTGTGTGTGATCTTGATTGGCACATCCACTGGCCACTGGTCAGATTGTGGAGAGAGGCAAAGAGAAGGGGGAGGACAAGGAGATAGAGTAAAGCAAGAAAGCTAAACAGAGAAAGAGTCTGACAGCCTGGAGAATTTGACCATAGATAGTGAGGCAAAATAGAAAAAAAATAAGAGGCGCAGATTGCAGAAGAAGCAACAAGCTGCAGAAACTCAGCTGACAAGAGAAGACACTGTCCTGATCTCTCTGTGGCCATGTCTGAATGTGAGGGGCTGCCCACGGGTAAGAAACAAAAAAGTCTGCATCGCTCTGCACACATGCATCCATCTGTGTCCAAGAGATACATGAGGCACACATCTGTGCTTGCGTGATTGTAAAGAGTTTGACTATGTGTCTTTTCTGTATATGTTTGAGGGAGGGTCTTTGTGGGCCCATCTTGTTTTAGTCTGAGCCCTCCGCCGAGACAGCTCAGCCAGCAAGTATTCAGCTGCAAAGAGGAGCTGGTTCAGTTTGGGCCCTTATATGGAAACTTGGAGAGAATCCCCTCTGGTTTCATCAAAATAATGCAGAATGACTCTGCAGAAGTTTTTCATCAGAGATATGTAGAAAAGCACGTAAGGGAGAGAGACAATTCAGAGGAAAAGGGGTCGGTCTACACGATGGAGGGAAGGTACATCTTGTCAGCCGTCCCAGTGTTACGGTGAGAAGGATTTGTGTACACAACAATGCTGCATGTTGCCTGGGTGTTCCAAGGTTCTTGGGGACAAATGGTTAAATATGTGCTGTGTGAATGTGCAGGTGTGTGCTTGCATGCGTGTATGTGAGTGACTGCATGGTATTAGTGTGTGTGTCAGCTAAACATTAAGTGAAGGGTCATTTCCCACAAGTGCAGCCAAGCTAATAGAAGAGCTGAAGGCCTCACGACCACCCGGCCTGCTGACAGACTAACAGAAACAATCAGTTATAAATAGAAACCTTCCCCTTGTCCAGTTCTTTCACTCACTTACTCACTCACGTCTCAGTCTCTTTCCCTTTTCCTCTATCTCAGCTCTCCCTGAGCTTTTATCTGTCTCTTTCTCCTGTTTCCTTTCCTTTCAGCTTCAGTCCATGTCTGATTCCATCCTCAGTGTAATTAAAACGTGACTCGGCAGTATGAGAAGCATTTGATGCTGTCAATTACAGAATGTGCTGTTTTGGCAGCGACCGCCAAGATTGTGAGTTTTATATTTGATGGGCAGCTAACCACACCTCCGTTATCTATCATATCATACTATAATGGGTTTTCCAGGAAATGACATTAAAGTTCTATGATTTGCTTACAGACACTGAAATACCATAAACCCAGTGCTGCTCCCATGTTTGTGCTGTACTAAGACTGTAATTTACACTCACAATTTCCCAACAATTCATCTAGTTTTTGAATTTTTGCATGTTTCATGCATCAGAGGGAAACATCTGATTTTTTTGGTGTAATATTTGAATCTTCATTCAGACATCAGTATTTCTAGAACCCTTTGGATATTAAAACATATTAAAACATAATATTATTGCCAACAGAACGTTATATGGGTCAGATGTAAGAACAGATGTTTGTATGCACAGATGATAATGTAATGGTGGACCCAACAAGGATGTGTGGTGGGAATGAAGATGTTATCTAAAGGAAACAGTACGTAAAGGAAACAAACCTTGGAGAAATAAACAATTTAGAAAAGCAGCTTAGTCGCTGGAGAGTCAGAGGGAAGTTTTCAAGTTCTTTTCCAGTAAGCTGGATTCCTGAAGCAAAACACAGAATGCATTTATGTTCAAACTGTGTTGAAAAAATAACCATAACATTCAGATAATGGGCTGCATTGACGTATGAAATATCCATTTTATTTCAACATGTTATTTTAGACAACAGGACATTTCCAAAGCAGACGTTTTAACTTGTCTTTGCAGGAACAGCAGCTGTTTCATATAACACTAATGGCTCAATTTTAGTCAAATGTGACAGTGACCCTGAAACTGAAGCAGGTAAATTGAATTCTGCTCTTATTCATTTAATTGTTTAAACCTGATCTTGTCCTTCTGTGGCAAGAAAAGGGATGTTAAGGATATAGTCGGGTGCTGTTACTTTGAGTTGGATTTCACGCTGACTTTGCAGCGTGGGTAAAAGTAAGCAGCAGTTCAGTAAATATCCTGCAGGTGGCACTATAAGCATATGTTAAGAATGGAGGTGCGGGTAATGAGGCAGCACAGGGTCATGAAAAGTGGGAGTAGTTTAATGGGGGAAGAGGATGAAAAGGGGTACAAGAGGAGACGATGTACAAAAGTGGAGAAGATGAGATATGAAAAAAGAGGTTGACGAGGCAGGGGAGGAAAGGGATGATAGGAAAGGGATAAAAAGGCAGATAGGAAGGATAATGTGGATGAAGGGGTGTGGAGCGAGACGGTGGCTGTCTCCAAGGAGATCAGTTTGGTGAAAAATGAAAAGCAGTGCTGGGTGCTGCGTGCCATGTAACTGAGACTTATGGGAGCATCAATGGGAGCTGACAAGTCTTTCTGGCAGAAAAACATCCACATCCAGTTACCACCGCCTGCAATACAGATGCTGTACATGGAGACGTGCATGTGTGTGTGCGTGTGTGTGTGCATGCTAGAGTGAGTGTGTTCACAAATGCAGATGAGAGTTTTGGTCCGCTGACGTCAGCCCTCCATCTGTGCCCTGAATATGAGGACAAGTAGCTTTGCTGATGTTAAACCTATTCTCCATGTTAGCAAACTGGCTAAAAAATGGGTCACTTGTCACAGAGGTTTCGAGCACAGTCACCTGCAGTGTGTGTGAGAGAGAGGGAGAGAAATACAGGGAGGAGCATGACTGCCACAACATATGCATTAGAGTAAACTCTGCAGCTGATGCCAGATTTCCTCAGCAGAGTTTATTTTAGGCTGTATCGATTAGAGGACTGAGTTGCTCTGACTTTGAGATGAGCAACAGAGGAGAGGCCAGCAAGTGTAGGGAGAAGCGATCTTTGATGCAGGAAAAATGTGCAGTAAAATCAAAAGAAGGGCATGAAATGGGAAGTATAGACACTCAAGACTTTATAGCATAAGAATGTGAGAGGTGGTGCATGTAAAGCAGTGAAAGATGACGCTGTGTGCTGAAGGGATAAGCACATATATCCCATATGTATGTGTGCCTGTGTAGGATTGCACACAGAGAAAGAGTAGAGCAGAGTTCTTGGTTGTTCAGGAAATGGGGGGAAGGGTGTACATGGATGTTTCAGCAGCCAAGTCAGATGTGATTAATGTTGTCATCGCTTGAGAGAACACACAACCCTGCACACTCTGGGATACAGTGTGTGTGTGTGTGTGTCCATATTACACATTGTGGGGCTGTTGGACTTTCGTGGTAGTGAAAAGTTGGATTTAGACTGCCTTCCTCAGGATGAATGGATCATTTTCACAGAGGTAGAGAGTTGACAAATTACAAAGCCTCCCACTGACCTGCAAGGTGCTGTTTTGTGCTTCTTAATGGCTGCACACAGCATCACACCACAGATTTCCGTGGTGTGCTGTTCACTGAATTACACCAATCTTCTTGTACTTCTGTGTCCGAGTTATGCCTCATTAACATATAGATGAGATGGAGAGAAGTCAGTGTGGTTTATAACCCTTCTTCTCCACGACTCTGGCATCATTAGCGTAAAGGCGAGGAGGTCAGGAGGCAGGGAGGAAAGACGCGGGATGAGGAATCAAAGGTTTATACAGAAGCAATGAAGTAATGGCCAAAATATGATTTGACACAGTGACACAGTGTGAATGATGAACACCAGACTTTTGTGCAGAATAGCACAGTAGGTCTGCATGTCTCACTGTTCCTCTTTCGGTTCATCTGCTTTTCTTCTGTTCATGTTGGCCCTTTCAAAGTATTCACATGTGCGCTCACTGAAAATCTAATCCTGCTCTCTGCACATCTTCAGTATCTATTGTACGTCTGCTCACACCATCCTGGAGGAGGAGGCTATTTTCCCCATTAAAGGATTTCTTTTTGGGAGTTTTTGCTCTTAATCGAGGGTCTAAGGATGGAGGGAGCAGATTGTAAAGCTCCATGGGGCACGTGTGATTTCTACATTGGTACTATAAGATGCATTTGCAACAGAAACAGAGGTGATAGCTGTTTGTCACAGAGGTAATGTTCAGTAAAAGAAAATGCATAAAGCATGCTGTGAAGATGAAGTTCTGTGTGGGAGTTGGTCTCAGCGGAGAAGTCTTAAAACTGGGTCACATATTGTATACAAACCACTGTGGCTGGTCTTAAGTTTACATTTTCACCTTTGAAGGAATTCTACGCTTGTAAGATGAACACCATAGAGCTGTCTGATGACCAGAATCACCTAAACATTTTTATTTACTTTTAAAAGGTTGTTCAATCTCACTGCATTTGTAGTTTAGCATAACCACTCAGGAAATATTCAGTTTACCATCACTTCACATTTACTTACGTCATTAATTCAATTAAGTAGGCCACATTTCCGTTTTGTTGAAATTTCAAACAAAAGATGCTACCTTCACCTGTCTACTAAATTTGAAGCTAAAGTTATCTAAGCCTGGCGTATAGACTGAAAGGGAGTGTGAAACAGTTTACCTGAATCTACCTGAGGATAAAACAAAACATAACAGATAACCTCCATGAAACTGTATCTTGTCATTTTCCCACTGCAGTGTTTGCAAGAATTAAACAAACATAACTGAATTTGTTAATTAGTGAATGAACGTTTAGAGATGTTGTGAGGCAGATTTAGTTTCCATTTGAAAGTCAGGCAAGCTGTTTTGCTCTGCTCTCAGTCTTTATGCAAAGCTACTTTAAGCGTCTCCTGGGTGTTGCTTAATAATTAGTGTGCAGAGCAATGTCGATTTTCACATCTGACTCTCGCAAAGAAACCAAATAAGTGTATTTCTCCAGATTTTGAACCATACCCATTAGCCACTACTGATACTCGGGGTCAGGATATAGACTTAGATGTAGCATTGCAAAGTGTTTATAACACACTGTTGGTACCAATGACAGTTAATGTCAGGTGTAAACACGGGACAAGCCAATGTTTCTAAGTGCAGCTTCAGAGATTTTTGCATCACACAGCAAATCGTGAAACTCTGTGAGGCATAAACATACTTTTGTATGCAGACATCGAAAGCCCTACAGGGGTGTGAGATGCAGTGGCTCAAAAATGCTGAATCACTTCCTTGTTTTACAGCAACAGAGCTGAATGCTCTGATGATATTAAGCATCAGCCAAGATCAAGTGTTATTAAACTACAGGCACATGCAGCATATTGTAATTTACAAGTAGCCTCGTGGTTTGGTCACCTGTGTTTCTTCAGAGCTGTTTTATCTGTGACTGATCGGGGTTATGCTGTATATTCCACAAGCAAAAAAAGCAACCATAGCAGGACATGTAACGCTGCTCCACAGCCTCTGGATTAGGAGCTATTTAGAGCCTAAAAGCAGATTCTCCTCTTCTACACGCACGTGCCTTTTCTGTCGTCCCCCCCCATAAAGTCTGTGCAGACATGGCATCCATAGAGGCTTAGCAAGGGACAGGATGTCTCTCTTTTTAAAGGCTCAGCCACCCAACACATTCACTATCATTCACCTTGAATCCAATAAGCATAGGCAGGATTGTTTATCTCGCATTGACTCTAGCTGCAGCACCACAATAGGGGGGGACTGTATTTACCGATTTATTTCAAGCATTTAGGTGCTGATCAAGCATTAGTCAGATCCATTTTACCCTTTTTACTTAGTGGGGTAAGAATCAAATGCATTCTTACCACAGTGAGATTTGCAAAATACATTCCTACGACTCCCTCTTCATCTAAAATTCTTAAAACTGGGCAAATGTGGGTCTTTGTAGATATTACAGAGTCTGGCAGGGGATTTCTACATGCATAATGCTATTAGAGACCATGACCAAAAGACTGCTCTAAAAACACAAGTGGTGACCCAGTTTTTGTGAAACATAACATCATCATTTGGCATTGCCGTGGCTTGTGAATCCAGCTACACACTGCAGTGTTGCCGCCATTTGCTTTCATCCTGTAGTCTTAGTTCTTTACACTGACGCCTGGAAAAAGTGACTGAGTGTTTGCATTTGTTTAGATATAATATTCAACTGTAGAAGTGGGTTTGGTGCAATGGATGGCACAATAAAGTATTGATATATGTTTACATGCAATATGATATTCTGAAGGCCACCCAACATTTTTAGCCTGGCAGTCTCTGAAGTGACATAGGCAGTAACAAAATCTGATCATGGAGATGATACACACAGGTGTGAATAGCGATGTCTGCATAACTGAAATGCATTTTGAAACATTGCTAAGTGTAAATATGATTTAATGAATGTAGGGATCTGCTGGCATGTGTTGTAGTGCTACCAGCAGGTTCACATTTGTGGTTAAGGGCAATCAACAATTACTGGTTGAATTGCCATGAAATTGGAAACACGCTTCCCTCCCAACCCTGGATGAGTTGTAACTTTGGTGATCTCCCAAGTTTTCTTCCTGCACCATCATGGGGTCACAATTTAATTAGTCCAATACTGTGGTTTATAATCAAAATCCTGCTGAAGCAATGACATTCCCTTCAGCCTCAGTGGATGGTTGTTTACTACTAAAGAGCAAATGTTCAGTTGATCATGGTAAACATAGTACCTGCTAAACATCAACATGACAATCATTGCAAGCTTGTTAGGACACTAAAGTTAACATATAGCAGTCTTCATTCCTAGAAAAAGCCGTTAAAGTTGCGCAGTGTTATTTAGCTTCTTACACTAATGGTGAAAATGAGAGAGCAGGTAAGCAGCAGACGATTTGCTGGAACAAGTCACAGATTGCGAATCACTTGATTTTGAGTGTCTATAACATGATGAGAGTTCTCATGTTCTGCCAGTTTCTCAGAGGCAGAGCTGTGAACAAAAAATTATCACATTACCACTCTGTTGGATTCTCCCCCCATTGAAAGTAGGTCACATTTCCCCCACATAATTCATGATGACAACAACTTTCAGCAGCTCTTCCTCTGGATTCTTATTGATCACACACACAGCAGACAGTAGCTTGTCAGCTTTCTCCAAACTAGTGTCGTACTGGGCCTGGAACTGAAATCTCTGACACACAGCATGTAGGCAGTCTCTTTACTTTAGGCTCTTGAAACTAATAACGTCTGATGTGAGGGGAGCAGAGTTCATAATTCAGTGTCATAAAATGTGTTTTAATCTGGACTCGGCACCCACTCTGATAAGTATGTATTAGAAATGACAGGTTATTTTCTCCAGCACGTGGGGAATGATGTATTAGCAACAGTCATTCGGCTGATTTACTCTCCCCTCTCACATTCAATCTAACCCTCCCGTCATCTCTATCTCTGCTCCCCTGTCCAGACAGTTATTAGAAAGAGTGAACCTGCCACTCATGACAGTATTACATCCTCTGCTGGTCTGGCCTTTTCTCACCATCTAGGTGCATCAATAGCACATCTACTGTTATGAGTTGTCACTCTGTTGAGATAAGATACAAAAACATAAAACATTAATGGTTCTAATCCAGAAAGTTGGACATTTGAGTATGAAGAAAACAAGATTTATTACGTTTTTGAAAAATATTAGCAGAAAGCCAAAAACATTTTAATTAATATCATATTTAATATTTGAATTCAGAAGCAGCAAAGATTTAAAAATCCACTCATTTACAGGAACCATAGAGGATGCTTCTTGAATAGTTTTGGAACTGGTGAAGATGACTGTGTCATCAGCATACACATGAACATGAATTTGGCAAATCATTGATATACAAAGAAAATGACAGAGGAAGTATTGACCCCTGAGGTAATCCAACAGGGACATCTAGAAAAATTGATTTGCTGATGAATTACTGTGTCAAATGCCTTTCTCAATTCTAAAAATACTGCACCAGTTCAAGCCTTGGTGTCCAACATGTGTTGGACAGACACCTTGCAAACTCAGTGGAGTGATTTTGACAGAAAAGCCTTGTACTCTTTATCTGTTTTCACTGTAAGACATGAGTTGGCATACTGACTACTATTGAACTTGTGAACTTTGTGTGAGTTTGTCATCACCAGAGAAATAAATGAATAACGCCTCACGGTGATATTCTGCTAACTCTTTCCTGGTGGCTCATATTGGGTGACCTTTGCTACCTGCTGCCACTTTTACAGTTCAGATTTCTCACATCACGTGAGAATAAACTCTCTCAATGTTTTGTTTGACTTTAAATGCATTTATTAACTGTTATATCTCATTATTTCAATTCATTATTTTTGCATTCATTCATTTATGCACTCATATCCAGATATTTCATTGTTTTTTCATATCTTACTTCCTGGTATGTTTATGCCTGGGACATTTGAAGAGGTCCTTTTGGCAAATCTGACAACTTCTCCCATCTCATAAGCTTAATGTAGGACTAATGTTTAACTAGTATGAGCAGATCTTCACGCAGCTGCCTAAAAACATGTTCGTGAAGATCTGCTTACAGTCTTGTGCTGTCCATACTGATTGACTTTAAAAGATTACATGCGTCTGCAGGCTTTGTTTGAAATTCAGTGTTTAAAATGAATCATTAAAACCCCAGGTTGGATTAATTCACGGTGTAAAGCACAAAAGGGCCCAATAACCAGGACAGGCACACAGATGGTGGCTGGATCACACAGAGGATTGACCTTGTTTTTCGTCCTCAGCTCTGGATTTGATTGTGTATAATCCTGGCCCACTGACAGACTGACTGATCATCTGTGGATAAAATAAATGTCAGCAGTTTCTTCTCTCCCTTTGGAAGAAAACAGAAAGAAATGAACTGGCTCAGTTTGAACGAGACGTGAAACAAAGCTTTAAAAACAGAACCTCCGGGGAAGATGAGGAAGCCCTGCTGAAGTGCTCTTTAGCAAGACACCGAACCTCTGCCAGATATGTTATGTAAGCTATCTGCAGGTTGTATAAAAACTTGTCAGTGTACTCCATTTTTTACAACAAATTACAACTCTCTAAGCGTGGCTTAGTCATGCAACCAGGTTCATCCTGGTGAATGTTCAATAGTCACTCTGTTTTAGCTCTGTTTTAGGTCTCTACCAACTCCTGAGAGGTACATCTGTCTTTTTAGGAGATAAATGCTTCACTATGTTTGCCAGTTAGTGGCTGACTGTGTCTATCCGCTGTTTATAGCTGAGAAGGTCGCGTTCAGTACGTCTTCAGACTAAATCAGTGCTTGTTGCAGCCGTGAGTGTGAACTTAAACAATAAAGTTGATGGCCAGACAGTTAAACCATGAGCTGAAACTCATTATAAACTTCTGTAAAGCACAGGGATACTGCAAATGTGTGTCATAATTCTCTGTAAAAGTTAAAAGCAAATAGTTGTATGATGTCCACTCAAAGGTATCCACTGATAAATGATTATCTTTAGATCCTGGTTATCCCAGTTTGCATATGTGGGGACTCACAGATTGCATATTGTGGGCTATGCTTGTATCCTCACACTCTGCGTGGCACAATCCCGTTAATATTGTAAGTGTGTGTGTGTGTGTGTGTGTGTGTGTGTGTGTGTGTATGTGCACCCCCTGGAGTCACCAAAGGGTGGTAGAAGGGGGAACAGCAAGGAGGTGTGAGGAAAGGAGGGGTGGAGCAGCAGCGGTTCCACCACCTGCCACCCGCTGGGTTGTAGGTGGGGTTTGGGGACCCATTGGGAGCTGGGTTTTTTTGAGGGGGGGTGGTATTTTTTGCAGTGAACATACCCCAGTTTTAGCTGCCTCTTCTCATGTGAGCATATGCGGAAAGAGACAGACACACAAAAACCAGACCTGCCCCTAATCTAGATCCCAAATCTGCCCCAAAATTAGATTTGCAATAATCTGAACCCCCTCAGACAAAACATCAGTGTGGCTTGCAGCCCTCAGAACAAAAACACAAAGGATGTTTACAGCGTGTGTTGCTCGCTCGCTCTGCATGAAATTCCTTTCTGTATCTGGATCAAAACAGAGAATGTTGTGGCCTTTGGCTGGTTCAAAACAGCACATTTCAGTGATTGCTTATTATCTAAACAAATTCAAATACTCTGCTGCATTCTTCCGCGCTCTAGTTGAAGATAAGAACATTAACTGTATTTGCAGACAAAGGGTGATATGTACAAACTGCATGAAGGTCAACACCTGATTGTACTCTCAGTGTATTTTCAAACCTAATATCCTTGTGATTTCACAGAACAACCACTGCAGTGTGCAAATTTAACACTAACTACAAAGAGCACCTTGTTTTTCCTCACATAATCCAGGCTGCTACGGAGCTCGGTGGATCTATCGGTGCCTTTTTGTTGTTGTGTAATAAGTGAAGCGGACTGCAGGGTTTTCCTGAGGGAGAGAACACAAAGGGTGCAGCTCTGAGGTCAACAACAACGGAGGAGGCCCTTAAGCGTAAAGCAGTCAAAAGGTGCTTCGCTGCGTTGCTTTCATCCTCCGGTTAAAGGTCAAATCTAGCCGGTGCCACCTTTGAACCAGAAATGATTGCAGATATTACGGGAGATACCTGCGCAGATACAAGCGTCACACAGGCAGATTGGACCACAGCTGCAGGGCTGCGTTAGAAAACCCTGAGAGAAACAAGCGCATCCTTTCATGGTCTCTCCTTCAGAGCATCCTTGCCTTTGTGTCGGCTCCGTCTTGTGATCCAGCAAGAAAGGGGGGAATGTCTCAGACGAATATAGGCCACAGACTCTGTCTTCTTTGGGCTTATTATTTTTCCCTGCAAGCTTGAATGATAAATAATGCAAAGAGGCCCCCCTTCACTTGCTACACACAAAAACCCTTGGAATCAAGAAACACCCTTTTATTCCAAGGTATCCCCCCTTTTTCCTCCTTCACGACACTCCCGGCCGGCTCACTTTTTAATTTTCTCCCTCTCTTTATAAACCTACACCCTCCTCTTTCCTTTTCTCCTCTATCCCCCCCTACTCTCCCACCTCTAGCCCATTTATTTCTCTCTTTCCTCAATCCCCTTTCGCTCACTCCCCCTCTCGTCCTTGTTTTAAGGATCCCTCGGCCTCGGTGCAGTCTGCAGCGCGGCAGATAAGACAGACAGAAAGGGCAGAATGATAATCATGTTTAGCCACAGCAGAGATCCCCTGGCTGCGTTCGGTCTGAGCGTTTGGCTGCAGGAGGGATGTGGCGTTGGTCTGTTACGGCGTGTCCCCATGTGACTCTGGTGACGTTACATACAGTGTGTGTGACTGTGTGTGTGTGTGTGTGTGTGTGTGTGTGTGTAGAGGAGTGGTACAATAATGTAACGAGGGTAGTGGTTATACCCTACCCTCTTTTCTCCTTTTCCTTTCCTCTCTTCTCTCACTTCTTGGATCTTTTCCTCCCCTTTTCTACTCCACCTTCTCCTCTCCTCTCCCTTTTCCTCCCTCCCTTTCCTCTCTTGCTGTCCTCTCTACTAACCTCTCTCTTCCCTTCCTCTACTGCCTACTTTTTCCTTCTCCTTTCCCCTCTTTTATCCTCCCCTCTCTTCTC